>FIZR01030653.1:56097-91476 GCA_900060175.1 Ferrisia virgata
CCCCCATTTTCCATAACTTGCGTTGATTAACGCATAGTTATTTGTCTCCTTGGCGAATTTTCGAAAAAATGAAAAACTGAAACAATAGATGCAAAAAGGGTGCTCATTCTAATATAAATTTTCAACAATTTGTTTCATTTTTTTTTTAGTCATTAGCTGTTGGCTTTTCAGTATTGAGGAACAAATTTAAATAAAATTAATCCCGAACGTGAATCTGAGGTTAGTTTTTAAGAGTGGTTCTTGTGCCTGAAAATATTTCTGGAGATACTCAACTATGTTCTATTATGAAAATTTTCAATCTGCAGAAGATCAAATTACTCATTTTGAACGTTGGTATGTGAAGGAGGGTTTGCTGGTTGGAGGTAAGAGGTAGGGATATTGGGGTTAGCATGTTGCATATAAAATTTCATCCTAAATATTTTTTGTGATTACTAGTTTTGTGCTATGTTTGATACTTTTTATAACAAACGAGAATATTTAGGGCGCAAAAGCTGCTTCAAATGCAATTTTTGTAATAAACCAAAAGTGTAGAGAATTCTTCGAGAAGAAACGGAGAAATCCGTGCATTTGTGGGGATGGAGGGGCTAGAAAAAATGGCATCAAGCTTATTTTCCTATGAATAAATGAAAGGAGATGCTAAATCTCGCCGGATATTTCATTTTCGGGCCTGAAGTTCAATGAAGTTGCAAAAGATATGTTGAAAGATCGCTATAATTTTTCTAGTGTGGAAAATCACATTTTTCAATTTTACCTGAGAATGACGAATCCTAACAAATATTTCCACAGAACTAAAATTTTAGAGAATGAAATTTTCCGTAGATAATGTGCCTTCTATTTTTTTCCTTGGTCAACGGTTCGAGATAAGTGGAAATTTTGGGCCATCAGGCATCAAATCTGAAAATTTTCAAAAACTCGAAAATACGAAAATCTTAATTATATCTTGAATTGTTGACCCTTGCAGAAATTTTAGGTCTCGTTTGGTTGGAAATATTTAATTCTCCGTAATTTTTGTTTCGGTGTACATTTTTTCAAGAATGCATCGTGCTCCAGTAAATTCAAAAAATATCTTTTCTGACTCTTAGAAAATTATCAATTTGGAAACATTCAACGAATCCTGAAGTTATTAGCGGACTCTTTAACGTAAAAATAAGGTATTCAAAATTATTCAGTATTTCAGAATACATTTTTTTTTAAAGATAATAAACGGTTTTGAAATTTTTTTTTCGACTTATTGCAAATGGCAGGCATTTTGATTAACCGACGGATGCTGTTATTTTTATATGGATAAATTTCAACTTTACACATGTCACGTATTTAAAAACTGGTCTAATGGAAGATTTTCATTTTTTGCAGATCTACCCCAATATTGATTCAATATGTACGATCTCATTCTAAAATCACGTTGGCCGTTGGAGTAAAATAGTCGGGGTTTGCTTTGGAAAATCAAGCTAAAAACAATAAAATGTCGAGAAAAGGTGAAATGTACTCTCAGTGGTACCTACCTAGACCTACACGACTGTTAATCTTGCAATGTTTCGATTTAACATCGTTAAACTGTCATTTACAATATGTTATCTTCGAATGTGGAGATATTCCTTTCGACACCTTTTTTTTTTCTTTTTGCATAGGTATTGCTGCCAAGTGGTAGGCAAATAGGGAGGGTGCTGGGTGGTTATTTAATCGTTGAATTTTATTACAAGAAATGTCATCATTTTGATGGGATTTTTTTTTTCGGTTTGGTCTTTTAATTTCGATGTGTGATTTGGAATTTCTACAAGTATACAAATACGTCGACATTAACGAAACTGTCACGTAAAATAGATTCATATTTTACTCAAAATGGAATAAAAAATGAATACAAAATATGTCGCGAATGTACGTATGACAAAATACTTGTACAATGAAAATTTGTGTACAAGGGCAACAGCTTTTAACGTGGTTAAATTAAACGCCATTTTTGCTTTGGCGAACATTTCATCGCTAGGTAGTAGGTAGCTTGGTAGTGGGTACCTTTCTTTTTCACAAAATGTTGCGGTAAACATATTAAAAGATTTTTGTAATTCCGCGTTTTTCGAATACATGGAAAAATTTCGATTCGAAGTAACTACAGCGTTGTTTATTTTTATATATTCGAGTCGACAAATTGTCATTTGTATACGAAACGAGGAACGATGAGTCAACGATGCACTATTGTCGCCATTATTGCTGCTAGAAAATCGTGTACTTTCCACTTACCACTTCCTGAAAGTACAATACTGTAGAGGAAAAAATTTCTCGTCGGTTTACGAGTATACACGATAGAGGTACGTAGGTGCAAAGAAGTTGTAAGATTCGAAGATATTATTGACGAAAATGTAATATGTAAATTATTTGCGATGGCGGTATAAATGGCAAATTGATTCAACACGTTTTCGCGAGGATTTTAAAACTGTTATCTGGGTGTATATTGATTGCGGTATTACGTATTTGGTCATATTTATATTTATCTACCCGCGATACCTTTTGTCGTCTTAAATATGCTGCTGGTTTTATTGTTGGTGATGGTGGTGGTGGTGATGGTGGTGGTGGTCGTTGTCGAGGCGTCGATTCAACAAGTATAAAGAAAAGGAAAAATTCGACAATATAAATTCACGCGCACGAAGGCAGACAGACGAGGTGCGATTTACCAACCGGAGGGATTAAGGAATTTGACACGTTGGCCGATCTTGGCGAACCAAGCTACCGCTAATCGTCGATTACTTACGTGTCGACACCGACGAAAACGTATTTGTAAGTTGTCTTATTGTTGGAAACTTTCGTTAAAGCATGTTTTTTTTAAGTGGGCGCACGTTCCGAGTTGAGGTTATAAATTGCATAATAAAGGGCGTTTTAATTAAACTAAAACCTACCCTCGACCAGCGAACATGGTTCTGTCACTTTACTAATTCTTGTTTGTTTATCAGAAAGTTGAAGTATTTTTTTTATCCATCCGTCACCCGTCGTCGCGAATACTCCAGACGTTCGGAGTGTGGTGAAATTTATTCGATCCGCAGCGGTGGTGGCTTAGCTAGTTTTCAACTTATCTGCCGCCTTTATACTCTTATTATATCTACTGGGTTAATTGCGCGTGTAAGTATGAATTATGTCTCCGTGAAAATGTCCCAATTGCAAATCGAGCCGAATATGTATTAATTATTCGTCGATGTTTCTTACCGCCAAAAGGTGGTATAACGTGTACTTAATAATGCGTCAACGATTAAATGTTATTGGTTTTATACGAGTGAGTTCGAATTGATTAAAACGCGTACTTGACATTTGAAAGGTACTATATCTACATTATTGAAATTAAGAAGCCATTTTGTGGCGTTTAAAAGTACTCTTAAGTAGAAAGGCGTTGTCGAAAATTTAGCAAAATATATCGGTCTACTTGTTCTTACCGCGGAGCTGTAATACGTGAGTTGTACGTATTCGATTTTCGTGTGGAAAAAACACGGTGTAATTTTTTATACATTTATGCTAAGTGATCATGTTTTTAATGCTACAATACAATACTTTGTACGTATTGTCCAAAATAATTTATCGGTAGTAATTTTGTTTATGAATAATTACATACATGACTTTGTCTAAAATTTGTGATGAGGGTATAATTTTGTCGTTGGAGAAAATTTTTTTTCTCGTAATATATCCCAAAATACCTATACAACACTTGGCCAATTTTCACTTTATTTCGTTTATTTTTTTTCGTAATTCTTGAAATTTCAATTTACGTAAATGAAACACAAGAATAAAAATTGGAAATGTACAACATTCTTTGCAACACATTCGTGTTCAGAAGCTTAAATTACTCCCATAGACACTATTCGTTTAATAGAGGTACGCAGGAAATTAACCAAAAATCGTGAAAAATAATTAAAAGTTGCGTAAAAACTTGATAAAAATTGGTAAAAAGTGAAAAGAGTTGATCAAAAGCAACAGATTAATTTAAAAAAATACATGAAAATTGATCGAAAATTATTAAAAATTGGGAAAAAATTTGTGAAAAACACGTAAAAAGTTGAGAAAATTCATCAAAAATTACGAAGAAATGTTGAAAAATACGTGAAAATATACCTAGAATATGAAAACAATCGTTAAAATTCATTGAAAATTAATCAAAAATCACGAAAAAATGTTGGAAAAGATGTGAAAATTGACAAAAATTTGTTTAAAATCATTGATAATTGCCTGATTAATGTACAGAAATACGTAAAAAAAAATTACAATTTTTAAAAA
This sequence comes from Ferrisia virgata, assembly GCA_900060175.1. Classification (NCBI taxonomy): domain Eukaryota; kingdom Metazoa; phylum Arthropoda; class Insecta; order Hemiptera; family Pseudococcidae; genus Ferrisia; species Ferrisia virgata. Next base: position 60,349 of record FIZR01030653.1, read on the forward strand.
TATTTTAGGTCAAGTTTAACCCGATTTTCAACAATTTTTCATGATTTTTTTTTCTAATTTTCGGAACCTTTTACCCTTTTTTAAGTGATTTTTAAGGATTTTTGGTCAATTTTCAGTTCTTTTTCAACATTTTTACGTTCTGCGTTTTTTTTTTTTACAAATTTTTTCCAATTTCTTTCGCAATTCTGCTTGATTTTCAACGATTTTAAATCCATTTTCACCTGTTTTGTCAACATTTTCTCGTGATTTTTGATTAGTTTTCAAAACTTTTTACTTACTTTTTGTCAAATTATGATCCAATTTTCCATGGTTTGTAAACAAGTTTTGGTCAGTTTTCACGTAATTTTCTACATTTCTTAAACTTTTTTGTGGCTAATTTTTTGCGGTTTTACTGTTTTTGTGATATTTATACTCACTTTTCACTGCTTTGCACATTATTTTGCGATTATTGATTAACTTTTCAACGACTTTTAATGATATTTTTCATATTTTAGGTCAATTTTTGGCACTTTTTACCAATTTTTGTCTTATTTTTGCACAATTTTCACATGTTATTCAAAATTTTTTACAATTTTTGATCAAAGTTTTCTTTTTATCTTTTTTTGTCTAGTTTTTACCCAATTTCTTTTGATTTTCAACAATTTTTTAAATATTTTTTCTTCCTTTTCACATGCTTTGCAACGTTTTTGATCAATCTCTGGCTTTTTTAAATCATTGTTATCAAATTTTTACTCAGTTTTTACATGTTTTTCTCATTTTTTCACGATTTTTAATTAAATTTTTAACACTTTTTACCCATTTTTTGCAAATTTTTAGTCATTTTTTACATGTTTTTCAATATTTTTTTGTGATTTTTGATCAATTGGCTTCAACTATTGTCTATTTTTGTATCATTTTTCCCAATTTTTGGTGATTTTAACGATTTTGACATGGATATGTTTTAGGACTTGGTGTTGTTCTCTGAAAACGTGACGTTTTTGATGTAATGTTTTTGATTTTTTATTGGAAGTTTTTTGATCAAAAGCTTACAATGAATGATGATTATGAATGATTTTTGGACTTTATGTTAAAATGTTGATATGGATATATCTAATTAAAAAAAATTAAAATTAATAAACAATTGAAATAAAAATAATAGAAAAATACAACATAAAAAAAATAAAAAAATAGAAAAAACAAAGTAAAAATGTGAAAAAAAAATTAAAATATGTTAAGGTAATTTTGGTAGTTGATACGTAACAGGAAATTTTTTAACTTTTTTGCTAACCGCGTTGCATGTGATGATCAAAAAATTCTGAAAAAATTATATATTGTGTTCTAATGTATACCTCACTTACTCCCTGTGTTATTAATCCCCCACCTAAATCACCTCTCACTGGAAAAAATTCCAAATCAACCTCAGACTATTTTCCAATAGTTGATTGCTTTTTATAGCACCTTGCTAGGAGTTGATGGTCCAGACGTTGATAACACAAAATGTGTTCCAAAACGGTGTTTCATTGATCTAAATACCAATATTGATTGCTCTAAAAATATTTTCATTAGCTCAAAAATAGCGCAAACCCGATCAAAATTTACGAAAGCAGAAATTTCGTATTCAATATTTTGGAATTTCCTTAAAATTCATGCATACTTTGTTCCGCATTTGGGAGGAAAGGGGGCGAAAAACTTGTTTTTTCAGGAATTGCTGCCCAAATAATGGACTTACAAAAAAAAAATGTTGAAACAAAAGTTGTACAGCATTGAAAAATTAATATTTATATTTCTTTGAATTTTTCCCCCAAGAGGTCATGGCGAGGAGCTAGGGCATTTAGAAAAAAAAAAAAATTTGAAAATCTCCGGTTGATACAAATAATTCTTAAAAATCTGCTCAATTCACTTTTTGTTGCATTTTTCTTGTATAGTACTTTCCTCTGCTGTATAACATAAGAAAATTGTTGAAACACCCCCCTCTCACATATCAGCTCCAAAGACAAAATTATCAACTATTGGCAAATTACTTTACTTGGTTGAATATGATGTTACGTTTTTGATTTTGATTTGAAGTTTTTGATCAGAAACTCATGATGATAGATGATTATGAATGAGTTTTGCATTTAATATTGAAATGTTGATATGAATGTGTTACATATTCGTGATCTAGAATTTTTCCCTGAAAGGGAAAAGTGCCTAAATTTTTTTTTAATATTTTTGGTTCATTTTCATATGTCTTTCAACATTGGTCTAGTTTGAATTTTTTAAATTTCAAAACTCTGTCAAATTGTGAAGAAAACTAGGTCATTACACACTAAGGACCTACGGCGGACGCAGAGAAGAGTGTTGATGAAATCCGTTTTAGAATTCTTTGAAAACCATTATTTTATGGGTAACTTGAATCATCGTGATGTTTTTATTATTTATGCGTGAATGTTGAAAATCGCATGTATTTTTTATATGGTACGTAATGTAAAAGGAATTAGGCTCATAAAAAATTGAATATATATGAAACAATGAACTGTTTAGAGAAAGTGACGATATAGGACGTATCTTAAATGTAATTTTATGACATGCTCGAGTACAAGCATTTGCAGTATTATATAGTTACAATAAAAGGGTGAAGTCTTTTCCGAAAATACTCGTATTAGTAATAACTCGAGTATGTTGTTTGTTTAGTGCGGTTATGTGATGAGTATCATCGTAATAATGGGTTTAAGGGTGCCTCACTGTGGCGCAATTTACTTCCTAATGTCGATATTTTTTTTTATACTACATCTAATACTTGTTACACAATTATCGGATTGGTTGTCCAATCATGTTAGTATCGTTTTCTTTACTCGTATCAGCGAAGGTGAACGACCAATATTTGCCATTAATTTAGAGAGTACCTGAGTACCTAGACTACCTACTTAGTACTTACCCACCCAGCTAGCACCTACCTAGATTCAACGAAAGTTTATTTTTCATTTTATGCTTAAACTGATTTATATACCTGAAGATTGAAAGGTAAACGAACGTAGGTTAAGATAATGTATAATACTAGGGGCTTTGCTTCTGGTCGCTTCTTCGCCCAACCCCACTTTCTGAAGAATCTTCAAAACTTAAATAAGAAATGTAGGTTGCCTATTACTAAAATACACTGAGGTTTTTTAATAAATCAATAAATTCAATTTTAAGCGTAGCAATCGTGATTCAAATAAAGTTGAAAAAATTACTATTATTTGCATTTGATACGATTAATTAAAGTGAGTAATAAAAAATCATCTTAATCATTTCACCGTCCCACCATCATGGCATAAAAATAAAACGTTTGTTTCGAGATTAATATGTCGTCGATCATTTGACATTCTATGAATTGTTTTGATGAAAATACAGTATCTTAATATTGAATTTTTTTTTCAAGAGATTATTCCGTATAGGTTACCTCTTAAAGACGAATGTGAGGCGATCTGTGGAAACCAGGTTATCATGAATAAAAAGCCTATATTTTTAGCGATTTTGGTACCAGAATAAAATAATAATTCTAGTACCAAAATCGCTCCAAAAAATGAATCGATTGTTATCGTAGAAGCATCGATTTTTGCGGTTTTGATGATAAAATAGTATTTTAGTTTCGAAATCGCGAAAAAAAATATCGATATTCATTCACAATGACCTGGCTTTTATAGATCATCTCACAAATACATAGAATCTTTTCTTAAGTGAATGGATAGGCTACTAAAGAAATTTCTGATCAAAATATTCTAGGTATTTTTCCCCTTCAAGGAAAAATTTTAGATCGTGGACATGTAATGCTAAAATCAAAATTTTTAAATTTACAAAATTAATCACAAAAATTATCAGACTACAGTTTCTAATATATAGCAAGGTCGCAAATACCCGCAAAAGGGGGAGCGACCTAAAATAAAGATATTAATAATAATATTCTGTACACAGCATTCGATATCAAGTCAATTCATCTAGTTTATGAAATTGATTCATTACAAAATTTTTTTTAATCGATGAAAATCATCAAAAATTTGGTAAAAAACTGACTAAGATGGAAAAAAATTGAAGAAAATTGTAAAACTGGGTGAAAATTTACCTAAAACGAGGAAAAAATTTACAAAAGTCATTGAAAAGTTGATGAAAATTTCGTAGAAATGAATCAAAATCTCCGAAAACTGATCAAAAACCATAAAATAATATTTAAAAATAGGTAAAAATTGAACTAAATTTTGAAAAAAATCGATGAAAATGATTGAAAATTAGGTAAAAATTTGATTAAAATTAAAATTAAGAAAAAATTCAACAAAAAGGATAAAAATAGGTAAAAATTGTAGAAAATGGATCAAAAATCATGAAATAATGTTGAAAAATAGGTGAAAGATGGCCTAAATTTTGAAAAAAATTGTTGACAATTAACGAAAATTTGGTAACAATTTTTTTAAAAAGAAAATGTGTAAATTGTGCGAAAAATTAATTATAAATCACGAAAAAATAATGAAAATTGTACTAAAATATTAAAAAAAAATCATTGAATATTGTCAAAAATTGGGTAAAAAATTAATTAAAACTGGTAAAAAGAGAAGAAAACTGATCAAAAATCATGAGATTGTTGAAAATTATCAAAAATTTGGTAAATAATTGATTAAAATGGATAAAAAGAGAAGAAAAGGGATCAAAAATCATGAGAAAGTGTTAGAAAAATGGAGGAAATTGGCCTAAATCATGAAAAATATTGTTTAAAATCATCGAAAGTTCAACTTAAAATATAAAAAAGATTGTTAATCATTGAAACTTGAATATAAAATTGCCCGAATGGGCAAAAATTTGTAGAAGATTGACCAGAAATCACAATGGGTAAAAATTTACCTGAATTATTAAAAAACTGATTATGATTATCGAAAATTAGGTAAAAATTGACTTTGCTCTTAAGGTGTAAAATGTAAATTCAAACGAATTTATCAATTGTTTAAAGAGTATTCCACGACTGGTGGAAAACTGCTGAATCACTTTACTTTGAGGCAAACCATCACACCTTCGATTTAGCATTTCCATATCGCTATAAATTTTCCATCACGTTGTTAGGAATGTAAAAAAAATTACCAATACTCAGGGTAGGATGGGTAAGTATTTCTCCTATGGAAGATAAAAAAAATGAACATTTTTTTGGACAGTTACTAATAAAAAAGGTAAGGGCATATGAGCTGAAGTAAAATATTCCAATACGATGCATAATATTAACCCCCATGTGGTGAACAATTTATAAAAACAAAATAACGACTGACCCAAAATTGGCTAATGGTTGAAAATTTCTCCATACCTGAATGAACTCAAAAATAACAATAGATCCAAAATTTATACCGGTAAAATTCTTTTGATGTAACTGATTGCTCTCGGTAGGTGGTCAGAAGATTTTCTATATCTCAATAAACCCTAAATTCATCACCATCAGGTATATCAGAGTTTCACCACATGTTCTGTAGAAAGTGAAAGCGTCTTAAACCAGCGTCTTATTTTGATTTTCTATTATAGAGAGATTATCTCTTATCACAACTAATGTATTTTTCTTTTGTAATTACGTGGTACATAGAAAATGTGAAGTATTTATTGCATTTTTTTTTTTCAAGAAGGGTTGATAATTTATTTACATGATTGTAAAAAAAAGAACTAGAGACTACTAACGTTCGATGTATTATTGAAGTATAATTCCAATTGTTGTTGTATCTGTATGTAAGGTACGAATGTGAACGAGGAAAATTTTATCGTAAATTTTTTCAATTTAAAGCAATTACCAAACAGCGGATGTAATATTGAACAGTACGCTCTTTTTCAAAGAAACTAACGCGTTGTTGTCGTCGTCGTCGTCGTCGGTATTTTTTCATCTAAAAGTATTATATAAAGCAAATTTTCGCCACTTTAATAGAAATACCATATATATACGATATAGGTATTGGTCTAAAATGATGTTTCCTTTATGGTGGCCACTTATGTCACCAACGACGACGTGGCGTTTCTCTTTGCTAGGTATCTATCTACTTTCAACTGTTGTGTGATCTTTGGGGACGGACACATTGCGCCCCGGCCGTCGAAATAATGGGTCAAACAATAACGCGTTGTAGTGCGTTACTCGAAATTACAATTTAGCCTCGATTCGAGCCGATTCGCAGATGCTCGACAGTCGAAATTCATACACCGATACGTAGTACGAGCGAGATTTTTCGATTAAAGCGAATATACAATATAAAAGGTGTAATGCAATACTTACGCAGTATGATAAAACCGATGACAGCTGAGAACAGCGCAGCGTTAACGTGGCGCGAATTTAGTTACAAAAATTAATTTATTTTTCGGGTATTCGATTTGGAAAGTCAACAAAGTATCTAAATTTTATGACTTTCATCGTGAGAAACGTGATAGTTGTATCTGCGAATTAGATTACTCTTGTTTATGGCTTTTCCTTTTTGTCCGTGTCAATAATAATATTGGTTGAAGTTAAACAGATTGGGGTTGTAATGTAAAGCGCCCATAGCTAAGTGTCTACGATTTTCGCATTTTAAGCGTTTAAATCGTCGGCTCGGTTTCTTTGTTTACGCCTATCGTGAGCTTCTCCTTTTTTCTTTCCCATTGCCAGGCGTTCAGCGCCTTCGTGACGATGACGACGGTAGCAAAAAGGAGAATTCTTATTTTAGTCTTTATGTGGAGGCGATTTTCAGTTTGAATGTGGTATGTGGAGGCGTCGAAATAAATTTTTTATTAGAGATTTTCGTTATTTTATCGAATGTATTGGGGCGATTTGTTCGAATACATGTATGAAATTTTTATCAATTCGTTTAATTCTTTTGCTTTTTCTTCCATTTTTTTTTTTTTTTTTTTTTTTTTTTTTTTCCATTTTTTTTTTTTTTTTTTTTTTTTTTTTGATAGACGTACGTACTACCTACTTACTTATGGTGTATTGATTGAACTATGGCAATTAAATGAAAATGAAATGTCTAGTACGTTGGATAATTGGCGTTGTCCTTGGAAGAATCTCTGGTGTGCGAATAACCTGTATCATTGGCTATTTTTTTGATAGCATTGTCCAATCAATAGCATTTACAGTATGCTGTAGGGAGTTTGAGATATATCTATATTTTTTTAATTTAATGAGGGAGGATGTCAGATAAACGAGGGAAAAATTTAAAGTCTATAATTTGACTCGTTGATTCAAAAGACTTTTCTGAAATTTTAACTGGCTGAGTGCTCTCTAAGCCTTTTTCATGGGTAACCTTTTCTGATTGGTTTTGCGAGCCTCTCTTTGAACATTTTACAAGGTAAGGAATTCATTTTTAAGAGTCATGTAGAAAAACGCAGATAGAAAATCTTATTTTTCAGTATCCTTCCCAACCAGCACGACCACCACCATACCAAAGTCTCAACGTTTTTTTCATCACAATCCCTCAAATTCTGCCAATTCGGTCTTAACGCAAAATTTGAGACCTTTGAGCGGGTATTACCATGTTCTTCCGGATAATTTTAGTTATTTACAAAAAGTTGAAAAAATAAAAACCTGTATAACTACGCTGATTCAAAAAAATTTATATTGCTAAAAAAATTTCTCAATTTTTTGAATCAACACGACTCGGTAAATAACTAAAATTACTCGGAAGGACACGTACTAGCCACCAAGGTGGAACATTTTACAGTATAAAAGTTGCTGCTTCAAATAAGCAATGTTGATAACTTTTTCTATTTCAAAGCATTAGTCCACTTCAGAGCTAGATTTAAAATTTCAATGCCCATAAATACCATGAAATAGAATTGATTTGTGGAAAAGCACGTGAGTCCAGGCGAAATGAGTGCTCAAATTTTGGAAAAAATTCAGATTTTTAGTCATCAAAAACTGGATTTTTGGAAATATTTGAGTACTTTAGACTTATAATTGTATTACTTTTTAGGAAAATTTATTTTTTTGACCATCGAGAAAGAGAAGAGGGTTTAACTCTCAATCCCCCTTTGTTCACGAGAATCTTTAGTATTTTTTGATTGAAGCAGCCAGAACCAGTTTTGAAAGGTCTGATAAAAAATTTTCGAGCTCCCAAAGGGGCTCGTTCAGCCTGATAATCCAAGGAATATACGTAAAGCCAAGCCAAAATTATAATTCTTTTTAGTTTGAATGTTTGAGACCATGAACAACAAAATAAATTTGAATTGTGTTAATTCTATGTTGGTTTTAATTTCAGAAATTTCGAAGGTATAGAGCCCTGTATTTTTTTAAAGAAAAAGTACGGATTCGGTGCAAATGCACCCTTTGTAGTCCCCAATTTTGGTTTACAATAAAAAAAAAGTATCGCTTTGCGATAAAACTTGGAAAGATCGACTAAAAAACCACAAATTTTAGGACTGTGATGGGGTGCAATGGGGCTGAAGAGTTGAGACTCCCAAAAAGCACAACTACGATGCCTACTGAATGTACATACCTAATTTCAAGCTTCTGGTTTAATTTGGCAGGGAAATGTGGGGAGAATAGTCCTTTTTCAATGTCAAAAAGGGAGAAAACCTTCATATCTCTCCCACTAATTGACCTAGGAAGTTGATTTTTGATTATGTTATACATTGAATTGTATATCGATTGACTCAAAAATTAACGATTTTTGTATTTTTGGCCCTTCAGCACCCCCTCCCACAACATGTAACAAAACTGAATTTTGATCCAAGGTCATCCCCACTCATATATATTTAATTCATCGCCAAACTGAACCGATTGACCGAATTGGACCAATTTTGGTCAGTATCGAGCAGAGTAAATAATTTTAATGTTGGAAAAAAGATAATAAAAATACAAATCAACATCGGACATAACCAAAATGAATTGTCTTACTAGCATCCTAGGACCTCAAAACGGATTTTATACGTATCCCCCCCCCACCGTTGATCGATAGACTGTAATAGCCTGGTTTTCATTGACAATATGACATAGAAAATCAGGATAAAAATTTCATTTCTGGGAAAATGTAAAACAAAAATATTACTGTAATCTCATCAATTTACAGGATAGGCAATTTTTCATTACATTTATTGCTCTTCTAGGCGAGTACTATCTACCCTATAAAAGTGAGACATTTTTTGAAATTCTAGAGCCGTTTCAGAATAATGGTATATGCTGTTGAAGTGGCTGCATACCGTTCTGCTTACAGGCGTACTATTAGTCAAATCAGTATCTGGCACTTGGTGAAGTTCCCACATTAGATTGGTAGCGTATCAGATGTGTACACAATTAGTGAGAATGACCTTGGGTCAAAATTAAGTCACGTCCATATTTGAAAGACGGGCAAAGGAGCTGCAAAAATCGTAAACATTCTTCATTTTTAAATTAATCGATAAGAGAGTCGAATGTTGCATCATGTACTTCAAAAATCAATCAGCCTTCTGTTTTGCAAAATTTCAAAGGTTAGCGGTCGGAAAATTGATGTTTTAGCATATTTTTTGGGAGATAAGTAGATTTTCTCCTATTCAATCTTGAAAAAAAATGAATTCTTCTTCTAACACTGTTTGAAACTGAGACAGCGGCGGGCTAAATTTGACATAGATTCATTAGCGTTGTAGAGCTGCAATTTTTGAGCTTTGATTTTTTAGTCCCAATTGCATCATTTTATAGCAATTTTTGAGGGTTTTTTGATTTAGCTCTTCACATAACTTTCGCTGAAATTGATTTAATAGGGAGAACTCAGATATGTAGATTGAGCTCCTTTGTCTACGAACATGGACCACTGGCTCTCGCAACACGACGAAAACATCACACAAAACATCACCTTATCGCACAAAGAGCTTCTTTCTAATTGATTTTAGAGTATTCCTATCAACTTTCGATGAAAATGTGTAATAACTTTTTTTAATGGGAATTCAATCAGTTACATTTTTTGGTTCAAATTATTTTCTGTATCTCATTTAGGAAGAAAGTTATTAGTAAGAAATATGTTTATGGGGTATAAATGTGGATATTGGAGGAGAAGCTTCACGCTGATTTTATCCGATTTTGAAAATATTGTTTCGAGGGTGGTTTGCTATGGTTCAATAAAAAAAATTTTAGCCATAAATTTTTTCGTTATTTAGTCATTTTTTATGCCAACTAAGTATACCTCAATTTGGAAGCGATTTTACGAAGACGTAGGCAAAAATTATCGATCTTCCTTCGTATGGAAAATACTTTTGCATTCAATCAACCTGAAGGTCTTTTTGATATAAAAATAAAAATTTCGCTACACGATACACACGTCGTTCTTCATTTTAAGTTTCGTTCCTATAATTAGATGAAATCCTGCAGAGCTGACTTTACGTCGTTGATACCTTTTTAAAACTATATCTCCGAGTCTATAATTTCCTTCCTTTTGCAACTACTTCATCAAAAACTTATAAATGCGTAATTTTGCCCTCCTCGCGTTACCATTTTTCTTCATTCGCTGCAATGTTCTCAAATCGACGAGGCAACACTCATGTGCATACGTATAGTAAAATAACATTGAAAATCAACCTGTATAAATTTTTGACGTCATCATACACGTAGTCTCTCGTACGTACGTATTTTTTCATTATCCTGTCTGCATATTGTGTAACACATCATTATAACCTACGCGTTATTTATGCTGTTGAAGCAAAATCCACGCGTATTATTCGAAATATACGTAAATAAAACGTAAAATGACGGATATCGAATAAAGTGCCAAAAAAAATCCCCATCCGAATGTCGCGGATATATCATCATTTTATGTAGGTAAGTCCGCTTCGATGACGATTGTCATTTAAATTCCTATACCTCCACATGTGTAGTATGTAGATGTACCAATACGTGTGATATTTTTGTTAGATAAAAATCGAATCGATTTGTTTTCATTAATGTAAGTACGTCTGTGTATTGCCTACTTGTATCTGTATATCTACATACGTTGAGATGGAGTGAAAAAAAAACATACCTCAGATTTTGAACAAACTCTCGGAGGTGGTTGACTTTCAGTTGAAAACCTATCGTACAAAATTCTGTGCCCTTAATTCAAAAGGGAGTGGAGCTATAGGTCCTCAAAGTAGGGTGGATTTAGGTCGAAATAGTTGGATAGTTTTGCATAGTAGTGCTGCCAACTTGGAAAATAATTTTAAGGCACAGAATTGTGAAATTTTGCCATGAAAAAAGACAATATTTCCAACTTTTATTAATAAATAAGAAACTATCCAACTATTTCGACCGAAATCCACTTCTCTGAGCTAAAAAAATTTTTAGGTTCATATTTAAGGTAAAAGCCCCCCTATTTGAACTTTTTTTTTTTTTAAATAAAAAATCTCGATTTTTACGATTTATAAATTTCCAAGCCCCTTGGTAGAGGGCCGAAAGTTGTCTTAGATCGAACTGAAAATACGACAGGTAGACGCAGAAAACGTTTTTTTGAAAATGGCTACATTTTTTGAGCTGGGGGCAGTCATCTACCTCCATGCGTTCAGTCAAATCCGAGGCTATTACCGCCTATCGACCAACGGTGGATAAGGGGAGGGGGTGAATATTAACAAATCAGTTTTGAGGTCCTAGAAGACTATTAAAATGATTTTTAGTCATGTCAGATATTTATTTATTCATTTTTTTCCCAAACATTAAGACTATTTACTTCGTTTGATACCGACCAAAATCGGTCCAATTCAGTTAATCGGATCACTTTGGCGGCGTATTAGTTACATATAAGTGGGAATGAACTTGGGTCAAAATTCAGTCATACCCAAACTGAGAGGGGGGTGTTGAGGGCTCCAAAAAACAAAAATTGCCCCCTTTTAAGCCAATTGATAGAGAATCTAAAGTTGTATAACATATCCAAAAATCAACTCCCAAGTCAATTAAGAGGGAAGATATGAGGGTTTTCTCCCTTTTTGAACTTGAAAAAGGGCCGTTCCTTATCTCCCACCTAATTGAGCTAGGAAGTTGAAATTTAGTATGTACATTTAGTTTGGGGCCCTAGGTGTATCTTTCGAGGGTTTAGATATTTTAGTTCCATTGCAGCCCCTCACAACCTCAAAAAAGTGGTTTTATGATAGGTTTTCCCTCATTTTTTGAGTTTCATTCTCACATAACTTCCCTCCAAATTGAGCTAGGATCTTGAAATTAGGTATTTACCAACTTTTTAGCCGCATTTCGTCCCCTCACAGCTCCGAATATGTGGTTGAAAAAACTATTATGAGTACATAATTTAAAAATTTCTAAATAAATGACTGCGTCACAAGGCACGGAATATAAGTAAACGGTTGTGGCAAAAAAAAATCAAAAGTGGTGTTGAAGTATTTTGCAAACTGTGACAATATACGTATAAAAAATATAATTGAAAATTTTCAATTTTTTCAGTTTTTTGTGAATAACTTCTGAAAAAGTTATTATACGCTTCTTATTAAACATATTTAAAATGAATAACAGCACAATACTTCACTCCACTCAATGGCTCGAGCAGAAACTTTGAAGGTTATTTCCTAATGCAGAAGAAACATACATTGAATGTTAAAAAAGTGAAAAATTTACAAATTTTTGGAAAAAGTTTCAAAATTTTGTTTATTTTTTGTTCATTGTGAAGCAATTTTCAGGATTTATAAAATTTTAAAAATATCACATCTCAGCCCCTTTGATGGTTTTGGGTGTGCCAACCATTCTACATTTAAGTCTTATGAGTTGATCTACCATGTGATATAAGTGTGGCGAGGTTAATATGGAACACCCGGTATTTTTCAAAATTAATTTTTGGTATTTTATAAGACGTATTTGAATATGCGAATTTACAATAGGTAATTCTTTTGAAAGTTGAAAATGGTTTACTACATATTTTTCCGGAGGGTTTGTATAGTGTAAGTACGAAAGGCCGCATAAAATGGGAATGTTTATTTTTTAGTGATAAGTAAATTGTACGTTAAACGAGTTGGGCTTTTGCTAGTTTAAGGGAATATTTTTTTCAAAGGGCTTATTACCTTATGTACATTATGAAAATTATACGTATTATTTCCTGACCTGTGTAGTGGTACATAGAACGGAAAAAGTGTTTTGTATGCGCGTGGAAAAGAATAATACAAGACGACAGACAAGCTAGCATACCTACAAAGATACCTAGACCTACATCGTACCCACTGTTGAATGGTGTTTAAAATGGTGTTGTATAATCTCGCCATTAACTTCTCGCTCTTTGAAGCGTCTATAATATCAACCGGAGCATGTAGAAAGAGAGAGGCTTAATCGTTCGACTGTATCCAGTTAATTTTAAAATTAATCCTTAAATTCAATATTGTGTAAGTCAACAGGTGACCACGAAGCTCGGTTTTAGCAGCATTATTATTATTATGAAATCGATTTTAAGATATGTGTAGAATTCATATGTATGCACGCAGCTCGATCGTACTTATTATCTTTTTAAAGAGACGCTGCGCTGGCTGTGGGTATTTTTATGCACGTATGTCTATGTACATAGTACCAACTTATAAGTATACTCGATGTGTTGATTAATTTCAATACGATGGTCGATTATAATACGATGACGGTCGAGGAAAAAGCAGAGTATATAACCTAACCTATAATGCATATGCGAGCACGGCGAGAAAATGCTAAGCGGGTTTTGGGCGAAATAGGCTAAATTGATCTTTTCGGGGCACAGTTAACGTTAACAAGTTATCGCTTAGTCATTTTATGGTCGGTCTGTTTGGCGATGTAACTAATTATTTTATAATTACCGTATACACCTTTGGTTATCTATACACGGTTGCTGGATTCTAGACGCAACAAGATGGCTAATTATAATTAATCAACTACTAATGCGTATTAAGTCGGATCTAGCCCCCTACGAATATCTGCTGGTCCTTTAACGATTCTACATAACGTACCTAATATTTTCATGTAACATGTAGGTACCTCTACCTAGACTACCTACTGTACTGGGTGTTCCGCATTAACCTCGACATCCTTACACTAGTGATAGGTCAACTCATGAGATTTACATGTATAATGATTAGCATACTGAAAAAATTGAAGGGACTCAGATATACCATTTTCAAAATTTCATTTTCACCCAAACCTTGCAGCTCATTTTGAAAATTCATAGAATAAAATTATTACGATAAAAGTTTGCTAATTGCTCTAACACGTAGTGTATACTCTCGTGTATGTTTGGTATAAAAATCAAGAGTGGGAGTGAAGTGGTTCGTAAAATATGGCAAAATAAATACAAAAAAATATAACTAAAAATTCGTAACTTTTTTAGTTTGTTGTGAATAACTTTTGAAAAAGCTATTATGACCTTTCCCATTAAAAAAGTTTAAAATAAACGAGAGTGCACCTTCAACTCAGTGGTTGGACTAGTAACCCCGAGGAGCATCACAAATTTAATCATGATTATTGAAAAAAAAACATCTCGAGGCTATGCTTTTTTTCTAATCAGTATTAAGGGTAGAAAGGGTTCAATGTAACTTGAAAGTCGAAACCCCCAAAAGACACGTCCAAAAACCCTACTTAATCTACATACCAAATTTCATCTTCCTTACTCAATTTGGAAGGGGAGTTATGCGAGGAAGAAACTCAAAAAAAAATGAAGAAAAAACGACCAAAAAATCACATTTTTGAAGCTACGAGGGGATGTAATAGAGCTGAAAAGTCGAAACCCCTAAAAGGCACATCTAGGGTCGTTACGAAATGTATTTACACGCCGAATTTCAACTTCAAACTCAATTTAAAGGGGAGTTATGGAGTTATGCGAGGAACAAACTTGAAAGTTGGAAAAAGCCACCAAAAAAACAAATCTGTGGTGCTGTGAGGAGGTTATTTAGAGCTTCTATCAAGTACACATACCAAATTTCAATTTCTTAGCTGAGTTTTGTGAGGAAATAGGAGAAGAACTGCTCTTTTTCAAGGTCAAAAAGCGGGAAAACCCTCATATCTCACCTCCTAATTGATCTAGAAGGTTGATTTTTGAATATGTTGTACAACTTTGGATTCTCTATCGATTTGCTAAAATAGAAAAATTTTTTCCGTCTTTGTGCCCTGAGCACCCTCTGTTAAAAATTTGGGCATAACTGAATTTTGAATGGCCGGATTGAAGTGAGTTTGATCCGTATTGAGTGGAGTAAATGACTTGAGTGTTCGGGGAGAGGGGATGGATCAAAAAAAACTTTTTAGGTACTGTGAGAGGGTGCAATGAGGCTGAAAGGTCGAAACCGCCAAAGGCATATCTAGGCTTTTTACTAAATGCACATACCAAATTTCATTTTCCTAGATCAATTTGATGGGGAGATGGGAGAGGAACAGCCTTTTCCAAGGTCAAACCCTCATGTCTCCCCTTCTAATTGATTTAAGAAAGTTGATTTTGGGATATGTTGTACAACTTTGGATTCCCTATCGATTGGCCTAAAAGGGATAATTCTTGCGTTTTTGGTTTCTCAGCATCCCCTCCACCAAATTTGGGCATAACTGAATTTTGACCCAAGTTCATCTCCATTCATATGTATCTAACACGCCGCCAAAGTGATTCGATTGACTGAATTGGACCGATTTTGGTCGGTATCGAGCGAAGTAAATGATCTTAATGTTTGGAAAAAAAATGAATAAATAAATATCTGACATGTCTAAAAATTATGTAAATGGTTTTCTAGAACCCCAAAACCGATTTTGTTGATATCTTCTCCCCTTCATCCGTCGTTGATTGATAGACAGTAATAACCTGATTTTCATTGGCAATATGACGCAGAAAATCAGGCGGAAAATTGAAAATTTTCAACTACATTTTTTATGCTTATCGTCACAGTTTGCAAATCACTTCATCCCCACCCTTGACTTTTTTTTTTGCTACAGCTGCTCCCTTATATCTTTTGCCTTGAGACTTAGCCGTTCATTTTAAAATTTTTAAATGACGTACTCGTAATAGCTTTTTCAAAAGTGGTTCACAAAAAACTAAGAAACTCACAGATTTTCAGTGATGTTTTTTTATATTTATTCATATTCCACGAACTACTTTTCCCCTACTCTTGATTTTTGGAGCAAACAGCGAATTTTTATCATTATTAATTTTTATTTTTTATGAATTTTGCAAGTGAGCGGTAGGTTTGGGTGAAAATGAAATTTTGAAAATAATATACCTCAGTCCCTTCGTTATTTTGGGTATGCTAACCTTAACTCATGTAAGTCTCATGAGTTGACCTATCACTGGTACAAGGATGACGAGAGTAATGCGGAACACCCGGTACACGTGTATAGATCTAGCGATACATTTGCGTATTTATAATATTTTCGTTGTAATATTTCTGTATCTATGATTGCGTATACGTAGAACGCTGGTAATTTGAGGTTAACGTTAAGAATACCGCGTAAGTACATCAGTATCTTCCGCCTGTTCCTGCCTCCTGCCTTGTCATCTTTATTGTCTGCGTACTGGCTGTGGTACGAATTGACAAATGAGACATCGAGCCTGTGTTTTTGGCCAGTTTTGGCTTTGGCGTGCCGTTGCCGATTTTTCGTTTAGAAAAACACCAGTCAGCCACCCCAGCATGAAAACCGCCAGTATCACTTTTTCAGTATAAACATACCAAGACAAATGACGAGCAAAGATTCGTGTTCATTATGCAAATCTACGCTTTTCATTTATATTTCTCGATTAGTTAGGAAGATTTGTATAGCTTACCGTTCTAACGAGATTACATTGTGAGCATATTTCGCCGCAGCTTCATACTATCTATGTATACGTATATACTACGTATATATAATCTGGCCACTGATCGAAATTTCGTCTTTGTTATTGAGCCGAAAATTGCTGTTGTCTGGATTGCGAAAAATTTTCCGTTGACTTTGTATATAATTTAAACGATGCCTGAAAAAATGCCTTTTTGTATGATATTATGTTTTAGAAATATGTACTCTCTGCCTCGTCTCATCTTATCGTGTATCTTATTTATTTTTTTTTGTATATTTATACATTTCTCATTTGAATAACTAAATCGCTGATGGTGGTATTTAATTGAGAGAAAAAGCCATTAACAAATATGCATGCTTTTGAATTATAAAGATTGTTTTCAATTTCGTATATGACCATCGAGTATCGCTTATCGACCTTTTTTTTTTTACCCAATGGCGTAGAAGGCTTAATGAACACAAATTTATTCGTTGTGTAGGGTACAAATGAAATATGTATGGAATGGATCTAGGTCTGCGATGTTGATTCGGTGAAAAGAGATAATGATTTCGTCGCAATTCAGTTTTAATTCTATTTTTTGTATCTGTATCTACCTGTACCTACCCATCTATCTATCTATTATAAGTGTGTAGGTATAGTTGAGTCGACTAAATCCGACTTTTATACCGGCGAATTTTATTTATTTTTCAACGGTTCTAAATTACTTCTTATTCCGTTTTAAACCGCATCATTCGGCGGCGAAAATTCAATCAGTGTTTCTTAATTAGAAATTCACGCGGTGAAAATGTGGTAGGTAGCTAGGTAGCTAGGTACCCGGAGGGGATAGTAGATATTTCATTATTCGATAATTTTTCACGAGTCGATATAACGTTGTCGTTCGTTGTTAAATGGTTTTAAAAGCATGCTGCAATGTTGCATTGTAAAATGGCTTTAATCGCAGGTAAATCGCACGTGCATGTGAGTATTTGCATGTGGGGAGGTGTTCGTTTACCCGAAGAATATAACTTCTTTTTTTGATTATTTACAGGTTAAACTTCAAAAGTTGTAACTGAGGAAGCGTTTCAATGTACAATGTTTTATATTAAAACTAAGTTTGACGAGGCAAGATGAAGTTTATTCGATTACGTAGATAAGTTTTCCGATAACGTGTTAATTACGATTCCCCAATACCTAGACTTGAGCGAGTGGTAAAAATATGATATAAAGTGGAATTAAAAACACCGGAAGAACGGCTTAATTTTGTTTGATTCTGGGATCTTAAATCTACGTACATATTGAAAATTTAACGTTTGAAGAATTTTGATATTTTTTACGATTTTGATCAAAATGAAGATATTAGGTGAAATCAGAAATTTTCCACGCGTTACTTTGAAGTTTCTTTGTCGCTTATTAATAATTTAGCGAATCCTGAATTGTGTTCTGTGAATATTTTTAGTAAATACAAACCAAGGGAATATTTTCCGCCCAGTTTTTTGAATTTTTATCCATCTAAGTACTACTAACTTTGACAATTTTGAATTGTATTTAATGGTCATTTCAAGTGAACATAAACTAGAATATAATTTTTTTTTGTTTGTTTCGAGATTTTCTCTGAGAATAGCCCTTTAATGTTTTTCTGAAAAAAAAAAATCGTCCGATTTTTGTACTTTTTGACCACAGACTTCCTATTTCGACGTTCCTTCTGAGTTTGAGGAAATATTTGAAATAATTTGATTTTTATCAATATTTTTGATGTCAATCATTTTTAATACAATTATAAATTCCAGAAAAATTCAAAGTCAAATTTGTTGCAGAGTATACCCAACTTCAAGAGGGGGATGGGGGATGGGGTTTCAAGTGTTGGAAAAATCGATTTTTCAAAAAATTCATACAGTACACCATTTTGACTTGACCAATATCAA
This sequence comes from Ferrisia virgata, assembly GCA_900060175.1. Taxonomy (NCBI): domain Eukaryota; kingdom Metazoa; phylum Arthropoda; class Insecta; order Hemiptera; family Pseudococcidae; genus Ferrisia; species Ferrisia virgata. The sequence goes on from FIZR01030653.1 coordinate 78,872, forward strand.
TTTTTTTGAAGAAATCACAGTCTAAAGAAAGCCCTCAATTGCTATCCTGGAAAGTTCATTTTTTGTGGTTTAGGTATCTGGTTCTCGAAAACTAGTCTACCAATCAAATTCATTCTTTTTTAATTGACAATGGCAGCCTATTCTACATTTTGAGTATGAAATTTTGAATTTTGAGGATTATCTTGCCCTTGCATCATCTGTACCAAAAATAATTGAGTTTATTGCCGAACTTTTTAAAGAAAATCGAATTAATATTGAAGAAGCTTTTGGTATTTCCAAATTTTTCCACTCTATTTTTAGAGTAGACTTTGCTGATCATTGTGAAAAAAAAGGAATTCCATATGAGTGAACTATATTTATTCACAAAAGTGTATTGCCTTCAAGAGTCATGCTTTTTATTACATTTTGGTGATCTGTGAAAAATTCCATTAGCCTGATTTTTTACGTGTTAGTGAAAACCACGTTATTACAGTTTATCGACCAACAGTGTTGGGGGGGGGGGATACCAACAAAATCCGTTTTGGCAGTCCTAGAAGACTATTAGACCACTAAGACAATTTTTGGCCATGTCAGATATTTATTTATTTTTTATTTTTTCCCCTGAACAGTAAAATTATTTATTGTGCTCGATACCAACCAAAATCGCTGCAATTCGGTCAATTGGCTCAGTTTGGTGGCGGATTAGATATATATGAGTGAGGCTGCCCTTGAGTCAAAATTAAGTTTTCCCCCATTTTGGGAGAGGGGGTGCTGAGGGGCCAAAAACACAAAAATTGTTCTTTTCGGAGTTAATTGATAGAGAACCCAAAGTTGCATAGCATATCCAAAAATCAACCTCCTGGGTCAATTAGGAAGGAAGATATGAGGGTTTTCCCCCTTTTTGACCTTAAAAAAGGGCTGTACTTCCGCTATCTCCTCATTAAAATGAGCTAGGAAGATGAAATTTGATATGTAGATTTAGTAGGGACCCTAGATGTGCCTTTCAGGGGTTTCGCCTTGTTAACCTCATTTCACCTCTCCCCCCACTTTATTCCAGCCCAAAGTATGTGGTTTTTTGGTCGATTTTTCTAATTTTTAAAGTTAATTCCTCGCATAACTCGCCTCCAAATTGGGCTGGGAAGTTGAAATTAGATGTGCTTTTTGGAGGTTTCGACTTTTTAGCCCCTTTGAACCCTTCCTACCCTCAATGTTGGTTAAGAAAAAAGCTAGCGATGCTTTTTTCCAATTCTGCTGATTGCAATATGTCACGAAAATCTGGCTGGAAAAGTATCGTGAAGCGATGCTGGTTTTTTTGTTCGCCTATGTAGTACAGATTATGCAAAATTTAATTTATTCTGCTAATTTTTTTTGTGCTGACAGGACTGCATGAGCTCAATACCTTGAATTTATCATAATGATTATTATTTCATTTTTCCTGGTATGTGTTAGGTCTTTGGTGTACTTCTCAAATTTTTCAAATGATCCTCATTTTTAGAAAATATTTTTGTCACGAGGCAAATAATATCACTCAACTCTAGTACTTGAAGATTTTTTTGAAAAATTCATTTTTTCAACTCCTGAAACCCTGCCCTCCCTTCAATAATGCTTGTCAAAACTCGATCAGTGGTTCTAATTCCGTGAACTATGAATTAAATATAGAATCAGGGGTTATCATTTTGAACAGATTTGTAGAGGATATGGCTTCTGATGGTAGTTGATGAAAATAGTTGTGTGCAAGTGGCTGACAAGTAGCGTAAAAATAACTCACACAACATGGGTCACTTGTATGAAATCGTGTACCTATGTATATGTTATGGGGGAGGAGGGGATTTGCGAAGGAACAAAAGATCGAAAAAATCTTTTTTTAACCACTTGGAAGAAAAATCAGCAATTGTGTATCATATTCAAGTATCGGAAAATATTCGGTTTCTTGCATTTTCTCCTCCTTTTCAGTGTCCCCATTGAGCTAGTGAGCTGGAATTGCGTCACGTACATTTTGGGATTTTCAACTTTCAACCCCAAAAATTGAGGTTTGTTTCAATTGGGTTTTGGTTATTGCTGTTTTGGAAGCTTATTTCACTCATAACTCGCCTGGAAATTAAGTTGAAAGGTTGAAATTTTGGTATGTAGATTTAGTAGAAACGTTAGATATGCCTTTTTGAAGTTTCAGCTGTTCACTTCGAAATCAACTTCATTAGGAAAAAAGAATTGTTTTTCATGAGTGCAATATTTCACGAAAATTAGGCTGAAAAATGATCGCAAAGCGATGCTTTTTTTTTCAATAGGGAAAATAAATCAAATGGGTCCTTTTGCGTTTGTATAGATTTTTCACCAAAAGGTCTCGAAGTCATAGTGAAATTTTTTATTCGACTGGTGTTACAAAAAAGAAGCTCGATTCGAGTGAACTTTTTGTGTAACTTCTACATGTATATAGGTGTACAATGTATACATGTTTATGTTATACTTGTTGTTGTTTTGTTGAACGGATGTTTCATCGTTTTCGTAAGGGTTGTATACGTGTTTCCTCGCCGCGTCGCGTCCTCCATGTACTTCTCCTTCGCCGAATAAATCTCACGGGCACTTACCAGTATTTTATTATACTGGACGAGTTTGCACGTTGTTTTTGAACAGTTATTTATCATCGGCATGGAGTAAGTTCGAGAGACTAAAAAAGGGTCTTAATATTCGGAATCTATTCGCACATATGTGCATACACGTACCTGCTACCTACACAGACGTACCTCTACATCAGAACATTTCATAAACGAAAGTGAAATCTTACGTGAAAGATTTGTCGTTGTTTCTCGTCTACGGGTGATGCGAGTTTGTAGGTGGTAGTTGTGCGAGTTGGCGAAAAACCCGCTGAAAAAATATCAAGCAAAAGGCGTTTCCACGTTTTGCAATGTTTGCAATGCTTTCGTCGACGTAATCTCGCACTCATCTTGATATTAAGTTGGTTTTCTTTTTGTAACACGTCCTCTCTGTATATATATAGAGAGAGTAATCTCTTAATTTTATCACGCTTTTCAGTCAGCATCTTAATTCGTTTTAAACGACGAGAAAAAAAATTTTCCCTCTTCAATCTTTATTCAGCAACATCTGTAGCAGTCAGCTCGCAGCTGAGATTTTTTTCCTACGTACTAGCTGAAGGTACATCGTGACGTTAACTTGCGTAGAGATACCTACGTTGAAAAATTTTAAATTATGTAAAACATTATTTTACAGATTTTTAAATTTCTCTTTATTCTTCTTCGGCGTAAATTTAATTATGTTAAAATGTTGCTGTAAACTTTTCCAGGTACATATAACGTCGCATCGAACAAATCATAGATTTTCGATGTATACCAACCAACTATATAGGCAGTGAATGCAAATTTGTTTTATAACATTGTTTTTATCCTCCCTTTCGCTATATATTTTTCGTTTTATAATCGGAATATATTTATCCAAGTAGATAATTCCGAACCAAAGTCAAAGTATTTAGATTAAATAAATAGGAAAAAAAAAAACGCTGGATTTTTTCACGTTTTCGTATAGCGCGTTCGTTGTGTTCCTCGTGGTTTTGATTTTTTAAAATACCATCGCTCGTATAGGTAATTCCATCAAGATTTTCACGTATAACATGACAAACGTCCGTTAAAATGGTTGTTGAAAGACGTGAAAGATTTTATACGTGCGATATTTGTAGTTCGACTTTTTTTTTCAACCACATTGAAAAAAAAAAAGCTAAAGAAAATGTAATTCGTTTGGAAATTCTGTTTTATTTGTTGGAAAATTGGCTGCCAATATTTGCGGCTTTAATTTTATACTTACTTGCTTAGTTGTGGTTTTACTTGCGGAGGAAAAATAGCCTTTAATTAAGACGCGAAACTTTTTCAAAAAGAAGTTAATTTATGGTATTAAATTAAAAAGCCTCGAATTCTCATGTAGCATTTAATTGATACCCGTAGGATATATATATCTTTTTTTTTTTTGCCATTTTAATTCTACTATACAAAGAAACAGTTTAAATATCGAATACTTACAACAATTCGACTGAATTATTAAGATTAAAAATAACTACTTATTTTGAATGTCTTACTATGGCTTGATATATTGAAAAGAGAGAAGTTTTTTCTAGATAATTGCCTAAAAAAATTATTTAATTATTCGTCGCAAGTTGAAAAGTTTTGTCGAATGTAGATTATTGGTTTCATTTTTTTAATTAAACGTTCGAGATTCAAATTCGTATTGTGCATTGATAACTCGAAATCGAGTAATATGAGCTTCATTTAGCGTGTCTCGAGTTACCATATTGTGAGAAGTGAGGAGGGAGATTAAGGAAATTCGTTTTGTTTTCGAGTGCTAGAATACTATTGTACGTTCGAGCGTGTTAAATACTTGTTTTATATTGTGTTGGTTTATCATTTGAGAACTAGTAAAACGTTTCGTATCATGAAACTGATCTTACGTTGACCTAAATTTTTTTTTAGTAAAAGTTGTACCAAAATTTGCTCATGAGAGAAGTTTTCTATTTACAGTTTTCTATTTTTGAGCAGTACCAAGATAGTCTGAAAGAGAAATGAAAAAAAACGGAACTAAATTTTCAACAAGTGAAGTTTCATTTTTGGATTTTTGACAAATTTTTGAAAATTTGAAAATTTATTGCATTGTATTGTAGATAGCTTATGGTACCGGCTCGTCTCATTTTTGCTTGAAAATGTAGTTATTTATTGATTGGCTGAAAATTCTAGGAAGATATTTTCGTTCAGTTAGAGTGACTTGTTTAAAGTTGGGAAAAAATTTTTAGCTGCTAAAGTTCATTTTTAGCCCTTTAGGAGTACTTTGAAAATCCATGAGAAATGAAATTTCTTTATGGACACTGTTAAGGTCAGGAAAATGAAGTACACCATTTTTTAAACTGATTTTCTATCATATCGTCAATGAAAATCAGACTATTGAGGCGTATCAACCTGAGCAGAGACTATGCCCCCTTCCAGAACTATTACTGTACGGGGGCCGGCCATTCGCGAGCTTTGCTTGGGCTGCACTAGACGAAAAGAGGTAACAGTCCTTTGTACAAGCGAGGTCAATCCTTCAAGTATCCGAACGCAGCCAAGATGCTAGTTAGTGCTGAGATCGGTCCTAATAAGAGGGGCACAGTCCCCCATAGGTATACCAGCCAGGAACAGTGCAGATCCATTCTATCAAACAGGTTACCCACCTCTATTCAATCATAAATTACCGGATTTGACAATCCTTACCCGAATTTCACGTGAGAAGGAATTTATTAGTATGTGGTAAGTTTATAGTTAAGAAAAGATGCTATGATCCATATGAACGTGCTGATATAGTGAGCGTACAAAAAAAGCCCCAAAAATGAGGTTTTTTGGTCAGATTTTCTCATTTTTTGAGTTTTTTGAGTTTGTTCCTCGCATACGTCTTCTCCAAATAGAGCTAGGTAGCTGAAATTGGGTTTGTACATTTAGTAGGGACCCTAGATGTGCCTTTTGTGGGTCTCGACTTTTCAGCCTCATTTCACCCCTTCACAGTCCCAATTATGTAGTTTTTTGGCCATTTTATTCTTTAATAACTTCCCTACAAACTGATTAAGGAACTTGAAATTAGATATGTACATTCAGTAGGGACGCCAGTTGTGCCTTTTGTGGGTCTCGACTCTTCAACCCCATGGCACCCTCTCACAGTCCTGAATTTGTAATTTTTTGGTCGTTTTTTCCAATTTCTAATGTTTATTCCTCGCATAACTCCCCTCCAAATTGGGCCAGGAAGTTGAAATTAGGTATGTACAATTAGTAAGGACCTTAGATGTGTCTTTTGGGGTTTTTGACTTTTTAGCCCCATTGAACCCTTCCTATCGTCAATGCTGTTGAGGAAAGCGATACTTTTTTTTTCATTACAGATTCAATAGAATTTCTTTTGTAGAATACAAGTATTTAATGTTTGCTGTCCTCGAATAAGCTAAGTATAAACTTCAATGTTTAAATTTTCAAAAATGAGTTTTAGCTGCTAAAAATTTGGTTCCAAGGTTTTTTTGATATGGTCTTCCCATGTGCTTTAGTTTCATTTAAATCAAAGACGGCCAATAAACGTCCCTTTGTAGGTTTCATTAATCATTTTACTATTATAATTCAATAAATTCATTATCAAGTACTGCAAAATGAATCTGAACTAAATGAACATTAAGTTAAAACCTCATTCCAATAGGAGAGAAGAATAAAATTGTATTGCAAATTGCAAATATTTCGAAAATCAGTTCAAGAGTGTTACATTTCTTATTAATGAAATAACTTAAATTATTAAGTGAACCTAATAGAGAGTACTATTTAGGATGAACTTGAATGAAAAGAACATTTCTTTCTTGGTTATAGTAGACTATAGATTGAACCTTATAACCTTGATTTATTCTAGGTCTCTTCATTTTCCATAATTTTATTGCGAGATGAAAAAATAATGTATACGTACCTTTTTCTCTTATTTTATCTTGAAGATTTTGGGAGTCGTATTTTTTTTTTTTTTTTGATTCATACAAGACCGAACGGTGTGATATTGTTTTCAAAATTTTCCTCAGTTCGAATTTACTACATGAATTTTACGTATTTTCCATGGTCCCTCTGTATACCCTCCTCATATTATATCTTGTGCACTCAAACTCTTGAGAACAGTTGGTAGGTTGAGTGTAAAAAATACTACAGATGTCTACTTACTTATCTATATTTCATACAAAGATGTATGTCGAGTGGAGAGAAGATATATGTACTTGACTTTAAGTCACTTATTTCAATACGACTGTAGGCTATAAAAAATGTAAATTTGTATTGATTTATTTTACATTTATTTGTAATACTGTAAGAATCATCCCAACGGATTTTTTCAAGAGAGGATAAGAGATAATGACTGCTGCTCGATGGCTTCAAAACTGTATGCTTTTTTTCTTTCGAACATTGGCGTAAAATTTCTACCTTACGAATGTACCTATTACCTATCTGTATCATGATAAATTTATAAAATTTTAGAAGTCACATTTCTATGTATAAATAGTCGAATACGAATACGTTTCGAGTAGATGTCTCGCATGATAATATTATACATTTTGAGAAACTATTCACGTATTCCGTTTGTTTTAAAACAATTTGAAATACTTTTTGTAAAATTTAATCGCGTTTCAATAGAGCAACTTTGCACGTTATCATATTGCCAGAATGCGAATGAATGACGCTATGATGCTGAAAAATGCGTTTTGTTGAAATATTGCATAACGCGGCAACTGAATTAGGATGCATGTCAGTTAGTGTTTTTAATGTGGACGGTGTTTTTCTATGGATTTTTTTTTTCACTTTCTGCTTTATATTCATTTTTCATTTTTTTTTTCTTTGCGAAAGAAAAGTATAGCAATATACACATTTATAGATTCTTTTCGAATACGTGCGATGAAATAGTCAAATTTCACCGAACTCTAGAGTATTTGTGACAGTTTCCTTATTTTAGGTTGTATTCAAGTAGTATTGTTATGAATGAAACGGGTTTTTATTCCCTTGATTAAAACGTTATTTAAATATTATTCGCACGTTTTTTTTCTTCCTTTTTTTTTTTTAAATAAAAAGTTAACTTATATGATCGTGACTCTTTTCAACTTTCAGCTGCCGTGTAGCAACTTGGTATAATTAATAACGTAATTTTTTATTTCGTAAAATAATCTACACAAGACGAGCTCAACTTGAGCGAATAATAGTAGAAGCTGGTAGCTTATAAAAGTTGATCTCTATTAATACCGAATGTGTTCTATGCACTAAGAGGTTTTATTTTTTAATTTATTTTGAATACTCGGATGATATGTTTCATTACGTAGAAATTCAGTTAATTTAAATATCATTTACAAAGGAGTAAATTTATAAAATTTTTCATAAATTTCAATTTTATTCGTTTAAACGTTCGTTGAATTTTTTCCATTGTATTTCAGTGTGAATAAATATGGCCAGATGACGCCCAAGTTACGTTATTCAATTACGAATGATTACGATTATGAATTCGTTCTCGTTTTTCTTCACTAGAGGTAGTAGCGTCGGCTTCAAGGGGGGGGGCTCGGCAGAATGTTTTATTTAGTTAAAAATATGTAGCCCGAGCCAAGCGAGGGCAAAAATTTGGCAAATTCTGAGTATTAGAGGTCGGAAAATAAGTATTTTGATGTACTTCTAAGCTTGAGATCCAATTTTTTACTGTTTTTCACTTTCAAAGATTAATTTGTTCGTAAAAAAAAGTCGCTCGCGGGTGAGGGGGGTTTATCCCAGAACTTCTCCTTTCTTTTACACCACGGACTATATGAATGAATGCTCAAAAAGTGAAAATCCTGATCTGTGAAGATGCCATCTTTTGTAAATTTTTTCATTACTGATCGGGCGAACAACTGAAAAATTTTCTCGCGGGAAGGCAGTGAACTAGAAAAAAATTGATTACCCCCTTTTCCTCCCGCAAGATATAAAATTACGCATTGTATGACTTAAAGTGTTGCATTGCCCCTGTCCCCCGTCAACTCTGAGAGGTCCTGTTATGGATAAAAATTCGGAAAAAATTATGGATATTGAAGAATAAATTGGTTAATCCAATTTTGAAATCAAGTTAGCGATGAGTTTTTCAAGGTCATTTAAAAAAAATAAAGTTTTTGGCCATTAACGACCCTCTTTCCCACTTTGAAAAAATAGTGTTGTATTCCAGTCGTATTGTTGGAAAAGTTATGACGAGAGTCTTTGCATCGTCTTAGCCCAACTTCAGCTTAATCTGACTAAGAAATGGTCAGAAGGTGTCTATCACAAAATCTGAATAAATGGTTGCCCATCCGTAGCAGTGTTGTCAACATTGAAAAAAAAGGATACTATTGTAATTTTATTATTTTACATGTATTATGTAGGAGTTAGATAGAAACTAATGAAATGAATAAAAATGGTCCTAATTTAAAATTTGAAGGGACAATGATTCAATATTTTTTGTGATTAAGGATTTTGCACAACTCTACCAGGTGAACAAAAACAGTTATTTGCAATAATTATGTACCTTAAAAATTGGAGGGACTGCATGGAATGCAAATTATATTTTCCTTCTTATTCGGTGTTATCAATAGTAAAAATAAAATGTATCAATTTTGATCTGGAAAGACTGGAATAAAATTAACTTTCATGCACACAGCTCCTTCAATTTTGAAGATACGTAATTTTTCTGAAAGCCAATTTTTGCTTGCTTTGAAGAGTTACGTAAGAATCCTTAATCACAAAAAATATATTTGCGAATTTTTAATTTTTTTAAATCAGTGCAATTTTAAATTTTGAGTTAAACAACTTATTCCTATGACTGGACCTTTTTTAGGAGCAAGCCAATCCTCAAAAGTTGGAAGTTATAATTTTTTGTACTCCCTCTCCACCCCTTACCACGACGTCTATTGAAATAAAATCCAAAAATTCTTATACCCTTTTTTTTTAGTCAAAAATGGTCTCGATGGTTTGAGGACTATTGCTCCAGCTCCTTTTGTGCTAGATTTCTAGGAGCTTGAAATTTTGCACGGTGGGATTTTCAACTCAAAGTCATCCATGCTCTTTCAAACCCCCATGAGTTTCTTAAAAATTTATGGTATGTGTTTATTTTTCACTTCACTTCAAGTTCAAGGTGTCTAATAATTAGTGGAGACATTAAAAATATGATTTCTAATTAAAAATAAGTAAAAAAAAAAAATTGAAAAAATGGTCTCTGACAAACATGTAAACTATAAAATTTTACCCCATCGCGAGAATCACTCCAATAGCCAGCAGTATGCAGGTTAATAGAATTGCCTACTCGGTTCGCCGCAAAAACATCTTTCGTCGAGCTCGTTGAGAATTACAAAAAGAACTGGTACGCTCGAAATAAACTGATAAAAAATTTCCTAATGAGTTTAATGTGTGTAGTTTTTTATGCGAGTAAGGAGATGGGGATCAGGTTAGCATTTTTAGTATTCGAACAGCAGTGAAAAATTTTTTGACAGGACCAAAAGTGGTGGAAAAGTGGTGATTTTCTTCCCTCAAAATTTGATAAACACCCTGAATTTATTTACATGCCTATGTACTTGTACTTATGAAAGTGAGGAGAAGAAAAAAGGTAGCCATGATTTTAGCCTTTTTCTAGCCGTACTTATTGAAAGTACATTTTGGGATTTTTGATAAGGTTTAACTGACTGCGGTTTTAGTTGTTGCATTTATTCTGTCGGATGTTTTTTCGATTAACTAAATCTAGCGACGATGCAGGTGTAGGATTGGCATAAAAAAAAATTAAATAAAGTAAAATCGACGAGAGTGAATGAACTTTTTATCTACATATTACATTCGTTGGTTTATGTTTAATGTATACCTTTTACTAGGTATATGCAAATCTAAAATAGCTTTCATTAAAGCATTTAGAGCCAACATATATAACTAGCTTAGAGCTTTTCATAATTCTATTTGCTTCCGAAATAATTATAGGCCTTTTTTTTGTGAGGTAGCTGACTACACATACGTATTTAGGTAGGTAGTAGGCAGTAGGCACCAACAAATAATATGTAATTCCAGGGACGTAATGCATATTTACAATTTAAATCATTCGCAACAATAGATTCAGCAAAAACAAGTCAATTATTATTGGTTGCAATTATTCTCCAGCAGCATCGTCGTGGATGCCTAAAATTTCGATATATGTAAAATTCCATTCGATATTTCATTACTTGAAATCTCGCTGTTGTGCAACAATTCAACCAGGTAGAGACACGGGAGTATATCTACGTTATAAATTACGTGGCTAAACTTTTAATATTAAATAATCGCAAATGAAGACGCGATGTGGCATAAGTGAACGCTTTTAATTGCCACGATCACCCCACGAAGCAATATTAAAAGTTTAATAAGTGCAACAGCATGCATGTTTATTTATCGAGTAATATATTGTACAGTGCATATAGTATCATTCATTTTGGACGTATTATGAAAGTAACAACAGCAGTTTAAAAGTGATATATTTTTTACACACCCTTCTTTGTAACATGATAAGAAAAACGATAGGTTAAGAAAATTTTAAAATATTTCCAAAATCCATTTACGTAATATTGCTCGGATAAAAATGTACTTATACAAGAATAAATAGGATTGACTGATTAACGAACAGGAAAATTTACGAAGTCTAATCGAAGACGACATTTTTACACGATTTTGACTAAATTGAAAGTTTGGTAAATTTTGCAGATCCTATAATTCAACTTAATTTTTATGCCGATGTCTGAAAACAATCGAGCGGATTTTAGTTTAATAAAAATCTCGTTCGTTGATGCGGCTTGCGCGCAAACACGCTATATCGAGGAATTGATTTTTAATCATTTATGGCTATAATTTGAAACGTCTTTCAAGGGAATTTCATTTCTCTTCTATTTTCATAAAACTTTTCAATCACATTAGTTGTAAACTTGCGATATGGCCATGAAGTACGCGGCCGCAATGATTAAATTCCAGATTCATTTATTCGTTGTTTTTTCAAACTTTTCAAATGCTTTGGGTATCGAGTGTATATAAATAAAATATGCTATTTTTATCCAAGAACAAATCTAAAAGCTTTTATTATAGATTCATTGTACTCTTACTTTAGATTAATTTGTACTCGTGTGATGCACCTCATTAAAAACTTTGTAGCTATTTGTACCCCTCCCTTTCATACATATATGCGTTCTTCTAAAGTACTACATACCTACTTACAATTGGAAAAACAATCAGATTGTTGAGAGAGTTTTATTTGTGTTAATTTACTTTGTACTGATTATTATAATAAATTTGTTAAGACTACTTGAAAAAAGCGTATTCACTTATTTATCAGTCTTTTTTTAGCAGTTGTTGAAATAAAGTGTGCAATACTTTGATCGTAAATATTCGATGAGCAAGTTTTTTGTGCTTAATGTTACCAAAGATTAATTTATACGATTAAATTTAGATAATGGTAGCGACCCCTATTGAAGAACTTATCGTAATTTTATTAAAATCTTTTTTTTTTCTGTTTTTTTTTTTTTTTTTGTTACAGATGATGGTAAGAAATAATAGCTTTTTCCATACAGTAAGTAGACAACCTCTATTACTTCAGACAGAATAAGTTGACAATGTAAAAAAAAGTCAGCTAACTAACAAAAGTGTGCCTACATTTTTATTCGAATTTTTTCATTTCTTTTCAACATTTTACCCGCCAATTTGCCATTTCTTTATAGAAAACTAACAACCTTTTGAACCACTATGAAGTTATTCTATAGTGGAATAAAAGCAAAGGCATCGTACTGCAAAGGGTCAACGTTAAATGATGCATAAAATACTATAGATTAGGGTTCATACGGGTTTTTGAGCTCACATGCCAGCTTCATTATTTTTCTACCTCTCCTACCTTTTTGTCAAAAAAACTAAGTTGAAAAAATTGAATTATCAAGTTTTATTCTAGATAAGTACAATTAGGCCGTACAAAGTTATAAAATGAACTCGTGTAGATTGACCATTTAGTACCTCAGAACTTATTAGGGTCACTACGGTGTGTTGAAAAAGAAGCAGCTATGGATAACAGAGGACACCCTGCTGATTATAGAGCAGCGTAGGCAAGCCAAATGT
>FIZR01030654.1:0-55773 GCA_900060175.1 Ferrisia virgata
TGATCTGTTATAGATCTGTTTTTACGGAAACCACTTTGAAATTTGCTCAGAGAGTTGAAATGGATTAGGCTTTTGATAAAGCTAAGTTCAAAATTACTTTTTAGATGTAGATGATTTAAAATTAATGGGACTGCAAGTTGCAGCAGTATGTGAAAAAAAATTATTTCGTCTATGTTATACATCTTGAAATTTCCTATCGATTGGTTGAAAATTTAGATTTTTAACGTTTTTCACCACCTAGTCCATTTTCGAAATTTTTATCGCCCTGGTTTTTGATCCAAGATCACTAAAAATGTTCTGTGGCACTAAACCAAGACCAGAACTGTAATTTGAACGATTTTGGTTCGTACCAAGCCAAGTTATTATGTTAAAAATAAACTAAAGTGCAAAAGTCATTCATAATCATCTTTCGTCTCGAGTTTTTGATCAAAAAACTTTAAATCAGAATATATTAAAAAAACCATGCATACAACGATTGAACTTACTAAAAATAATCTCCCCTATTACTAATACTTTGTTAAAACTGCAGGCGTTAATGGTCGAGATATCGGGCACCTTTAAATAAATTAATTAATTCAAATTGGAGATAGTAAGAAAGCTCCCAACAAAAAAGTAATAACTTGATAGAAAAAAAAAAAGTTTGTGTGGCTTTCACTTGGTTGTCCCTGTTAAATCAGACAGCTTTGATAAAATAACTCGAATTCGATTTTTTATTGAATCTGATTGTCTTGAAAATATTTGAATTAACTTATTTTCTCATTTCGTGCTATAAAATAATATTTGAAAAACTCTCAACCTATTTTCAACTTCATTCGCCTTTGGTTTCATTCAAATGGTCCAAATTGTGAGAAAAAAAATCATCGAAAAATCGACCTATTTTCCGCACAGCGCCGAAAAATTTCTTATCAAAAGAATCTTGGCTGTGAAGATATTTCAAGGTGCGCTGCTATTTAATTAAATTTTGAAATTTTTTCTTTTATTACGGATGACAACATTGTTAACGAAAAGAAAAAAGAACACTAGCGCAAATTGTTCTATTCAAGTTACTTAGAACTTCGAAAAATTTTTTTTTAAGACAATACTGTATTTGATGGTAAAAGTTTCTTCAGCCTATTTACATGGCAGTCTAACATTTTTTTTTTTTTTTTTTTTTTTTTTTTAAAATTTCGAAAAATTTTTTTTTTTTTTTTTTTTTTTGTTGTAAACTATCGAAAGAATTTTTCTCAATGCAACCATTAATGAAATGTAAATCGAATTATATAAAATGAACTTTTACATGGAACAGAAATACAAGTGTTTATGTCTCTCGCTATATATAAACGAATGCAAAGGAAAAACATTATGATCTTATCGGGTACCTAGCTACCTACTGCCAAGCTACCTGCCTTGTATGTATTATTCTACTTTATTATGGTGGTGTACATTGAAAAACAAGATAGTAGATACGTAGACGTACCGATAAAAAAATAACTAAATGAAATAAGCTCTGAAGCGTAGTCATCGTGTCTTTGATGTATTATTTCAGAAACAAGAGTGTTTTTTTTTCTAAATTGAATGCTTTTGAAGATTTTTTTTTTCAAATTGATATTTTTCACGAGGGAATCAAAAGTATAAAAGTACAAAACGTGTAACTATACTAATAAAATATGAATTTCTCGAATATAATTTACTTTCGTCATATTCTATGGCAAAAAGTTGTGTATTTCTTTTTTGCTGTGAAATACGTATTTTTGTATGTCTAGTGAAAATGTTAAGCTTGAAACGAGAAAAATTTTCGCTGAAGCGAATTCAAATTAGAATCAATTTCAAGACGAACAGAATACCTGTAATTTTTAATTATTTTTCATAAAAATTTATCAACTTGACGCGTAACTTAATTCAGTTGATAAAAATTTGATTGGTGTAGTGCCTACTTGAAATAAAATCAGAATAATGTCCTCGGTATGGTTTTGATCAACTCTACTCCCCTGTCGTCATTGAAAAGCGATCACATTCGCTGAAATTTCCATAACTAATTTTTGTGCAATGTTGACTGTACGTATTAAGTCTATAAGTACCTATATTAGTTGTATAAAAAGGGGGGAATTAGAGAAATATTCGAGTATAATTAAGTTCCTCTTTTACCCTAAATATTAATTAATCGGAAATTTAAAACGAGACACTCGTTGATTCAACAGCGAGTTTTCGACGGTCAGTTTTTATGAAAGCCAACCACTCATCGAACAAGCTATTATTCTCTCGTTTAATAAAAGCCGTCAAAATTATCGAATTTTCGCCATCCAAACGCCGAAATAAAATCAATTTTCAACTCGACAAATTCACCGCAACTCTTATCGCGTCGCTATATAAAGTGATAGCGCGAAAAACAATCTTTCCAACAGCTGACATCGGTTTACCGTGCTAATCAATGCGAGAATATAACGCGCGATGAAACAGAACAAAATACTGAAAAAAAAAAACAAAAAAAAAACTGGAATATTGAGAGAGGAAAAAAACTATAGCTTTTTATTTTAAATCGTTGTATACGGTATAACAGGACAAAGGAAATTGAGCGATGGTTTTGCGGCTATGAAAACTGCGAAATACGGTGGCTAGCCACGTATTATCGATCAGAATTTTCATTACTTAATGTGTTTAATTCGAACGTCGTCGCGGCAATCTCCACTTCGCAGCACCTGTTTAATATCCCAGCCTAGCTGTTTTTATTCTCCACATAATTCTCAACCGTCGTTTTTTTTTTCGACTAATATTAATTCCTTCGGATACATATTGCTTCCCCGCATTATCCTCTTGCCTTATTATCGCGCGTAATATATACCTCGAAATTTCTCAGCAACAAGTACAAAACGTAGACGTTCTACCATGCTACGTAGTAGGTATGTACCTACATTCCGTTGTTGGAAATTTTTAATATAAATTTCAACGTTAGTCTCTTCTTTCATATATATATCTCCTTCGAATGTAACATTTGTCTATGGATGGTACGAAAATACGCGGTATCATTTTATATTTCACGTGTAGCAAATTTGTTTGTTTCATTGTTCAATATTCTTCGATATATTAGCCTAATATATATGTCCGGATGGGTATTACTGAAATTCGATTTTGTTCCAGTGAAATAACTTCTCACACAACTCTTTGTTACTGAGTAAATTCTTAGATCATGTTGAATTTTTACTATTTGAAAAGTATTAGGTCAACAGTTGTCGTATTTCTAGGCTTCATGATTGAAGTTAATGGAGGCTCTTTGGCAGAAATACAACCCTGCATCAGTCTTGGCAAATCGGCGATGAGCACACTGCAAAACATCACACACAATAGGAAGATCTGCAAGGAGGCAAGGAAGAGTCTCTATTTTTCTATGTGTGGCGGAAACACGGACGCTAAAGCAGATGATAAGAAAAGAATTGATGCTTTTGAAATGTGGGTCTGGTGGAAGATGTTGAAGATACCATAGACTGAGCAAAGTACAAACATTCCAATCATCAACGAAACAGATGAACCAATTAAGCTGAGTGTTAAATGCGAGAGACACATTGTAGGGTAGTTTGGACATGTGGTCAGAAAAGAAGCAGGGAGCTTCGTAAAAGAGATTCTCTTTAGGAATACCACTAGTACAAGAGGGAGAGAGAAATCTCCAACTATGTACTATATCACGGTCACATTACAACATTATAGTACTATTCCAGTCTATTTTACTAAAAACTGGCCGAAGATCATGATCTAATTCGAAAATTGCAGCAGCAGGCGCAATAGTGGGAATCTCAGCCGTAGATCTGCTGATTATTGAACGCACCATCCTATGGCTGAAGAAACGCAGATATCCAGTTTCTGACACCTTACATAACCACCAGATGTACAATGGCCAGCGACTAGAAAGGGTATTGTAATCCCAAGGCAGTTCCGAGAAACAACGCTCGATGGGATGGGATCTGTGGTATGCTGCCATCAGTGAAAAACCAACTCCCGATCAGTGAAATAGACTTTTACCTGAGTCAGGCGCTAACTGATCATTGCTGCTTTAAACACTACCTATGCAAGCACAAATTGTATGAAACCTAATTGTATGCATTCTGGATGAAGACACAATGCATGTATTCCACAAGCGCCAACACCACAAGCACTCCCAAACTTCACGACACATTTTTGACCCAGCAGTAAGAGAATACTTAGGAGCACCATCAAAAAATTGTGGCAAGCCAACCAAGTGGCTCGAAGGGTCACAGCAACACAACAGACGATATCAATACTGAGATGCAGGCTCTAAGCCCAAGTGAAATGAATTATAATACGAAAGTTCAAATCCAATCCAGTTGTAACTGTATTATAACTGTGTAATTGTTGTCTAAGGTAAATTGGCCATGAAACTGTTTAGTTGGTTGTTAAGCAATAGAGACCTATTATCCGGAATAAACCATATGATACACCGGTAACGAGCTTAAAGTTGCGCAATACGCTAGCCCCATCCACTTTAATGAAAATGGAAGCACTTGAAAAAAAAAGTAGATTGGTGCCTTATGTGTGAGGAGGATAGATTTTGTGGTAGGTGCTGTTATCAGGAATCAGGATCAAACAAACTTCATGGTGATGATAAATACTTCAAATTGGGGTATGGGAGTTATACCATGAAGAAGTGTAGATTTTTTTTGCTGAGAAACTAGGGTGTAGGCATAGTTAGCATAGGTTTTGTAAAACATGTATAGTTTTCATGTATAGGATTAACATGTATAGTGTTGAACACCGTTTCCTAAACTCCCATTAGTCTAAACAATTGTTTCACAAAACAACCTTATGTGGCCCTTAATCAACCCCAATTGGTCATCCTTTTTTCATCGTTTACTATAAATACGGCAATGTAAATTAGTTTCATGTACTAGACTCGTAGACTAATATACACTAAGACTTGTTCTCGTATTTGTTTTTCTACACTTGACCCAAAGTCTCTCGTAGCCACGCGCCTTAATAGTGCGCTTATTGTGAGCCCCCACACCCTAATAGTGCGGACGCTCACGATATCAGAGACCTCCCAAAAATTGCCACCTTGGAACCTACACACAACTACAAGGGTATCTAAAGAGAAAAATTTTTTTGCCAATAGAATGCTGGTTGTTTAGATACAAACTGCAGTGAAACATTGTTTGATTGTTCCCAAGCCGGAGGAAATTGAAAATATTGGTCAGATATAATGTAAGTAGTATAAAAGTCTACTTTGCCCCTCTCATCCTCGTGCCACTATGTAACCCATTACTCTAGTTCCTTGCCATAGCTCACTCTCCCCTCTCTCCAGCTTCAACTTTCTGTCATGTTTGAATTCCGTCACCCTTCTCTTCCCTTTTCTCTGGATAGACATGTATTTCCTAACCCAACTCAAGATAAGTATCCAGTTACAATTTACTATCCAAGAGGTTAAGGAATTGCGGGTTTCAGCTTGGCTCTTCTTCCCCTGTAGAGGCGCTGATCTCTAATTCTATCTCAGGCATCTCGTTGTTCATTGATTACAAATTATTCATTTGTACGTTCATCGAAGAAAAGTTTTTTTTTTTCAATAGACAGAAACCTAAAAATTTTCAAGCCTGAGATCTTGACCAATCAGAATTATGAAATGGGTTGAACGAGAATTAGCTAACAACGCTTCTAATGAAGAAGCCTCGAGTAATTCTGGCCAAAAAATTTCTGTAATGCCCTTACTGCTGTGCCCGTTGATTTCCATTGTGGTGTTTCTGTGTCCGTAGCACCTACTTAACTTAAGGCAGTTCATTCTCGGATTTATGTAGTTGGGTAAAAGAGAAGATGATAGAATTCAAGTATTGAAGAAAGTTGATAAAGCTACAGAAAGATAAAGGTGAGAGTGAGAGATGAGGGAAGTGGCAGAAAGGAAGATGAGGGGGAAGGAACGTTGGTTGGACAAGGAGCGTAGCTGTTCCACATAGACACTAATATCGGTTCAAAAATATACTATTTTTGTGATATTTGCCTTTCAGTACCCCTCATCGAAATTTGCACGTAACTTAATTTTGACCCAAGGTCTCCACCGCTCATATGCATTAAATCGATCGCCAATCTGAGCTTGCTAGCTAACTCTGAATAATTTTGGTAGGTTTTGGGCAGAGTAAATGAATCTAATCTAAGGATGATAGTGGAAATGAAAAAATTATCTGGCATGCGCTGAAGTGGCATTAATTACGTTTTAGGTTCCCAAAATGGGTTTGGTAAATCCGTTCTTTCGTTCTTGCCCTTCCTTCCATTCCACCCATTGTTGACCATAAATCCATAAAACTTAGTAACCTGGTTTCTTGTGACAATATTACCTGAAAAATCAACTTGTAAATTCAAAACGGGGTATTTCAGCCCTTGCAGTCTAGAGGCTAGGCATGCAAGCATACACAAATTTTGAAGATAAAATAACGATGTTCCACTCTCCACAGTCATAACTAAAGTATTTTCAATAGCTGGTGAGATGCTGAGGGGGTGGGGGGATAGAAAATGAAAATCTCAGACATTCCTGACACTTGAAAATAATTGACGGAAGCTCGCAGCTGTGAAATGTATTTCAAAATCAGCATTTTACGAGGCGATTATAAGTGAAAAGTAATGAGGAATTAAAATGTTCAATTTTTTGACTTTGAGAACTCTTTCGTTTGCTTCTACAAACTGTAAAACTAGATTTATAGAAGACTTAAATTTGATAGGTATGTTGATCTAGTTAATGCTCTCAATGTGTCTTTTAGAAGATTCAACTTTTTATATTTGACATCTCACATGTGTTTTTTTAAATAATCTGTGAATTTTTATTTTCGTACCTCGTTGTTTCCAAATTATCAAGGAAACAAATTGATATGAGCCTGTTCTAATCACTGCTTGATTCTACTTTCATGTTGCTTTGTCTGCGATGTTGGAAAAGAATTTCTCAAATAAGAAGTTTTTTTTTCTCAATGTTAACAATTAAAATCGAAAATTTTATACCTATTTTTCTCAACATTAATTCAATTTTATACGATCGTCTTTGAATCGCGTTTACGTTGAATTAAATTTAATATTTTCTCTCGAGTATTTGATGTTTGTATAATACTCGGCGTAAACGTATGGCGGTGCACAAATATCCGAGTTCAATTTTCTTTTGACATTTTGTACGTATATTTTATCAATTTATTAAGTAAATTTCAAAACGTTTACGATGCGTACGGTTTTGTCCGCTTAAAACTTCAACAGGTGGTCATTTTTACTTATTTATTTAATTTCATTGAATGTGTATATTTGAGTAACCTTGACGATGATTTGACACGTATTTATTAACACCGCAGCCTTTGATCGACAGCATATCTTTTCATGAATATAGTACGCATACAATAATGTCTTATTTAATGATATTCGAACGATTACGATGCGATACGATGCGACGATTAAAATGGCCAAAAAAGTGATCTTTTCGTATATGATAATTTTCATGGAATTTTAAAAATTATATCGATTGAAAATTTTTCATAACTACAACGAACGGTTTTATTATACTACTCGTAAATGAAGGAAGTTTATGTTGAGGGTGAAAAATTTCAACAATTCTGTACATTCCATTTCTAAATTTATCATTTCCAGGGGTCTCCGTTTAATAGAAGTGTTTTTAATTAATTGCGATAGGTTTACGTTTCCAAATGCGGTTCGTCATTAATTAATCTTGAAAGTGGTGAAATTAACGAATCATGATGTATAGCGTGATTGTAAACGAGTGCACGTGTACGTGTAGGTCTGGCTAGGTACAGCAGACGGGTATGTATGTGGTGTCATCCCAACGAAAATGTTTTCGAAATAATTCATCATTTTTTTGGCACAGCTAAACGAGATTGATATGAATACGATGCATTTATAAGATTCAACGAACTTTCACGGACTTTCATATGATTAGCTGTCGGTTGTTCTTTTTTTCAAAATTTCATCTTTCATTAATTTTTTTTTTGAATAAATTTACCCTTAAAAGCGTATACTTTGATAGGTATGTAATATAGTGGCGTTATGACACCTGTCTTTGGGGGAGGGGGGAGATTTTTAAGCTCTACGAATTGGATTTTTCCGTTTTTTCGCGTGTTTAAATGAAATTCTGCCCCTACACATTACGATTTAGATTCAATTTTCCAACATAAACTCATCTTTAAGACGAATTTTTAGTAAGAAATATGCGAACTTTGACTATTTCGGTAAAGAAGAATAAGAGGGGTGGTTCCTCCGCTTAAGAAATTTGTAAGGAACTTCTAACAATGTTCCATGATAATTTTCAAAATCTGAGGACTAGGCCGAATCATCCATCTCGATCTTAGGTACCCTTTATCCTGCTACCTTGTCAGGTAGAACACAAAAGCACTTCTCCAAATCGCCGAAACTAAATTTTAGTTCACAAAAATTTATTTTTGAATTTTTTGATCAATTTTTTAACATTTGAACATTTACTACAGTTGATTACCCTAATCATTTTAGCATATTTTTGTGCCGAATCCCAGAAAAAAATTAATGAAAAAGTGAATTTCACATTATTTGTACAGAGTGGTCTCGTCAACAATGTACCTAACCGTAAAATGTGCATCCCTTAATTCGTATACTACTATTTCTATAGGGGTGAAAAACCATACCGAAAACCGACTTTTTCGACTGTTCTTCGTAATTAATGGTCAGGTCAAAAGGGAAAACACTTCAGATAAATAATATTCCACTTTGAATTTCCTGTAAAGTGATTTTATTCAATTGTTTCCAAAATTGTAACTTGGGGCTCACAGCAGGCGGTAGTGGAAAAGGGGATACAGAGATAAAAGTAGTGAAATTTCCCCGATAAAATATTTTGGCAAAATTAAGGTGCTGAATTAATTCCACCAGGAAACTTTCATGATCAAAGTATCAGACCACCCTTCCCTATCCAGTTTTCCTGAAAATTAATTTTTTTCTGAAAGTTGAATATTAGTTTGGATTTTTTCTCAAATTTAGTCCACTGATTTGATCAAAATTTGTGCGTACTTGTGAGGTTTTACAAATTTTTGAAATCCCCCCCCCCCCCAACCTCAACTCGAGTAATATGGCTGTATATGCTCAAAAATCAATCTTTTCTATCTTTGAAGGGGGAGTGATAGTCCAAAAAAGTTTGAAATTTTTGCACAAAATAATTACAAAGTAATAGTATATACGACTATTTTTTCAATTTTTTTTCAAATATTTAAAAAAGGTTTTGAAGAGATTGAAAATTTTGTATTTTTTTTTTATTTTGGGAGAGAAATAATTGCTAGAATCGTTTTTGAAAATTTAGTCATTCCTTTAGGCATAACATATATTTTTGAGAGTGCTCAAATGGAAGTACAACATGCTCAAAAAAATTGAAAACACATTTTCTTCCTGGATTCGTATGAAACCGTAACAAAGGAACGCCAAACTCAAGAAGGTGTTATTTGGGCTGCTAAATAACTAATTAGCTCGGGAAAATAAATGTAGTATGATTTACCGGAGTTAATTTCGATCCACTACGAAGCTATTTTAAAATCCTGTAGAAAAATAATTTTCCACAAGCTGTAAGTTGGCTAAAAAATATCAAAAAAAATCGACACATCAAAATTACAGAAGTACCAAATATTCAACTTCACAACGTGAATGATTGTTGTTTTACAAAATGTAATTTTTTTTAGCCATATTGAATCAGGTTTAAAATTTTTTAAATTTTCGCAAATCCTTCAAAAATTGAAAAATCAATCAATCAACATAGGTGGCTAAGGATTTCGGCTGGTAGGATTTTCTGGCATGCACTGTTAATCTAGCTTAGTTTCGTTCTAATCGGAGACTGACAATGCGGAAGGTCGCCCATAAGAACCACAGTCATAGTGGAAATTTTCAAAAATTCTAAAAACAAACTTCAGCTGCTGAAAATTTGGTTATCGGATTTTCAGCCTGATTTTCCATGTCAAATTGTCAATGAAAACCAGGCTATTACAGCCTATCGACTAATGGTTGATCAGGGAGGGGGGGTATTAACAAAATCCGTTTTGGGGTCCTACAAGACCATTAAGATGATTTTTGGTCATGTCAGATATTTATTTATATTTTTTTCGCAAACATTAAAAGCCATTTACACTGCTTGATACCGACCAAAATCTCTCTAATTCAAAAATCGGCTCAGTTTGGCGGCGGATTCGATTTATATGAGTGGGAATGAACTTGGTTTAAAATTCAGTTATGCCCCATTTTGGGGGAGGAGGTGCTGAGGGGTCAAAAACGACAAAATTGACTCCCTTTTTAAGCCAATTGATAGAAAATGAAAAGTTGTCTTACATATCCAAAAATTAATTCTCCAAGTCAATTAAGAGAGGATATATAAGGGGTTTCCTCTTTTTGACCTTAAAAAAGGGCTGTTCCTCCCCTAACCCCTATCTCCCTATCGAATTAAGCTAAGAAGTTGAAATTTGTTATATGCATTTAGTTGGAGTCATAGAGGTGCCTATTGGGGTTCCAACATTTAGTTACATTGCACCCCCTCACAGCCCCAAAAAAGTAGATTTTTCATAGGTTTTTCTCATTTTTTGAGATTTTTGAGTTCGTTTCTCGCATAAATTGAGCTAGGAAGTTGAAATTAGGTATGTACATTTAGTAGGTGCTCCAGATGTGCCTTTTGTAGGTCTCGACTTTTCAACCCTATTTCACCCCTTCAGAGCCCAAAAAATGTAATTTTTTGGTCGTTTTTTCTTATTTTTTGAGTTTATTCCGCGAATTTGAAATTAGGTATTGTTCCTAGCTTTTAAGTAGTGTATATTACACAAAATTTCTAAGTAGTTTAAGTCTTTCAATTTCTGAATTTTTTTTTTCAAAAAATTAAGATATAATGTTGTAGAGCATAAAAACTTAAACATGTAGTATGAGAATTATTTTTTGCCTAAGATCAAAATTACAGGAGTTACGACAGGTCAAAGATCGACAAAAATATTCGATCGAACTTCCTAAATAAGTGTGAGGGTGGGTCAGAAAAGGAATTAATTCCCTGATTTTGACCATTTTTGCTGCGAATACTTACTTTGATTGGAACAGGCACCGTGCATAATTTGAGCTCTCTCACCTGAAAAGGGTTGGATCCTGGAGCTCTTCTGAGCGGGGCAATTTTTCATGAAATCATCACCAAGAGTATCAGGCTCCTTTGAGGTAAGGAGCTCAAATCTTTGTGGTGCATTTCCCACTCCTAGTAAGTACTTCCAGTGAAAATGGTCGTAATCGGAGAATTAGTTCCCTTCCTGATGCAACTTTGCCAATCTTTGATCTCTCATAACTCCTACAATTTTGACCTTAGGCAAAAAATTATTCTCGTGTTTCAAGTTCACTTTTTTGAGTTTACAAAATGATATCTTCGTGGTTTGAAGAAACTCAAAAATTGAATGACAGACTTCACTGTGGCTAACGTGCTTCGATCTGGTCAGGATATAGTTTAGGGAAGAGAGGGAGGGTATTAGGAGCGAATTTAGGGAGTATACGTTTTGAAATTCCTTATACTTTTGCAAAATAAGGTACACCCTGTATGTCCATTTGTTTGGTTTTGTTCATGCAGAAGAACATTTAGTTGTTAGTCAAGAGGCCAATTAAAGGTACATTTTGGAATTCAGTGTGATGGTAAAGTGAAGAATGAAAATCGCAGGAAATAATTTTCTTCTACGAAAGAGAAAGTATTCGTCAGTTATTCTAGACCTTTTTAAAACCAATCAAACGAATCAAAGAATGAGAAATGAAATTTAAACAATTTTCGTGGAAGCAATTTAAGTTACCGCAAACGAGCAAACGTATACGTGTGTACTTGTGTACGCTACGAGTGTACCTGAGGATGAAAGCTGTCAAATGTGTAAGAGTCGATTTATCATGTTTACCTTGAACCGGATAGGGATAGCATTTTATCTGATACAAGAGTGAAAATTGAACTATGTTTACGTTGTAGCATTGACCTCCACAGCGTATCTTATGGTTTTCCATTCGTATTGGTTCGATGGAAACATACACCAAATTTCAAAGTATGAAAACGAGAACATTATCACTTACAATGTACCGCGCGTATTATACATATAGGTGAGATACCTGCTACACGTAGTTTTTTTCATATATATGTATATATATAGATGCTGCGTATATACATACAAAGTATAAAAGAAAAAGATATACTTCATTTTGCTCGAACCGAAAACTTTTTCCCAAAATCGATTCGGTTACTGCGCTAGAATTTCGATACGATTCTCAAGTGGATGATACTTTTTACTATACTTAAGATAAACTCTTTTCATTTGTAAAAATGAACATCCTTTTCGCATTTGTGGGCTGTACTTATACGAACAGAACAAATTTTCGGCAGACTGAGAAATTGATTTTTTTTTTCCCACTTCAAAACCGAATAACCGAGCTATATCTATACTCACTCATCACTATGTATCGCAGAGCCACAATTATTCAACGTATCTTGCATTTCTTTATGCCGCGTATATTTATATATATGCTGAAAAGATGAAAGCGAAATTTATTCTACCAATGTATTTTTTTTTCTCTCTGTTCTTTTTCAAATTGTGTATGGAACTTCTAACGAAATATACGTTTACTTCATTGAATGACGGTTTTCAATATTTTACGTCGTCGTAGAGTATTCCAAACAATATGATAAATTTTATGCGAAATTATAACGGTATTAGTGTCGTTTACCGACGTCGAAATTTCAATAATACCCTTATGAATAATTCTGGAAAATTCACCAGCAAAACAAATGATACGCTTTTTGTTCGAATAGTCGATTTTTTACTTTGGTGATGAATTAAATTTTTTTACCAAATCGTTGGAACATGGCCGAAATAGAATAATTTATTATATGGAAATTTAGCTAGCAGCGTTATATTACATGCATATTGCATATTCGGCATTGTGCTCCAACGTGTCAATGGTTATGAGTTATTCGAATGCTTTGCGGAGATGTAGAAAACACATCATGTGTCGTTATTATTATTATTATCGATTTTGTGTTTCGGTTTATCGGCTCGTACGGAAGCGTGTTTCGGTTTGATCGTAAATCGCAAATCGTTATGGAATTTTTGGTTTCAGCGGTACCACAGAAGAGCAAAAGGTGGCATAAAATTGTGTAATTATTTTCCTAGTGAAATGACCGTTTGTCAATATTAAAGATTTATGAGTGCGAAACTATCCCTTTCTATCCCATATTGTGTTATAAATATTCTTTCTAAGAATTTGTTCAAAAACTATTATACAAGGTAAATATATGTTGGGTATTTTCAATTAATAACAAATATTTTCCTGCTAATATAGAAAAAAAAAGCATCGCATTGCCATGCTATTTTAGCCTGATTTTCGTTGCATATTACAAGCATGAGAATTGAAAAAAAGCATCGCTTTGCGATGTATTTTTCCTGATCAACATTGAGGGTAGTAGCGTTCAATAGGGCTGAAAAGACAAAACTACCAAAAAGGACATGTAGGGTTCCTATTGAATATTAGCCAAATTTAGAGGGGAGTTATGCGGAGAACAAACTCAAAAAATGGGGAAAAGCGACAAAAACCCACATATTAGGGGCTGTGAGGGGGTATAATGGAGCTGAAATGTCGAGACCCCCAAGAGACATATCTAGGGACCCTACTAAGACACCAAATTTTTGGTGTCTAGTTCTATTAGGAGAGTTATGCAAGGATCATCAGTAGGTCTCAGTCGCTTACAACCGTATTGCACCTGAAAGAGCGCGCCATCTATCACAATCCTATGCCGGTGAAACAGTTCCTACCCTAGAGCCCATTCGCGCTTCGATGATGTCAGACCACCTGGTTGGAGATCTTCCTCTCCCTCTTTTCCCAGAAGCCTTACCAAAGAGAACGTCTTTTTCGAGATTTCCGATTTCTCTCCTGGTCACAAGACCGAAATACCCTAGAATGCTTCTCTCGCATAAAATACTTGACTTGACTGGCTCCTGTATTTCGTTGACGATTGAAATGTTAGTTCGTCGTGCTGTCCAGTGTATCTTCAGCATCCTTCGCCAGACCTGCATCTCAAAGGCGTCGATTCTTCTTTTATCATCCGCCTTTAATGCCCATGTTTCCGCGCCATATTGGAAAACAGAGAAAACAAGTGATTGTATAAGTCTCTTCCTTGTCTTTCAGGAGATTTTGTGATAACATGTGACACTACGCAGTCTGGTCGTAGCTGATTTGATCAGAGCGATTCGGTGCCATAGTTCTGCCCACGAGCCTCCAAAAAAATCAGTTCCCCATTAATCTCCCCTCTAAGGTTGAAATTTTGTATGTATATGTGGTAGGAATCCCAGATGTGCCTTTTGGAGATTTCAGCTCCCCTCAAAGATTGGAAAAATAATTTTTCTTGTTTTTTTTTTTCAATTACTCCATCTGCTTCGATGATGGAGCTTAAATATACCAAAACGTTGACTTTTTTGTATTTGCTGAGGGCTTAGAAGCTGGAAGACACTTGGCCCGATCCACCACCATGACTCAGTGTGCAAGTTTTTCGCTGGCTATCTTCACCAGGTTGACGAGCTCCGCCATTTCTTCTTCATCCGCAGCAACCAAGGTGGTATCATCGGCATATCTCAGATTAGGGATTCTTCTTCCTCCAATGGAAATACCACCAGTCTAATGTTTAAGAGCCTCGCGAATTATATGCTCACCATAGATGTTGAATATCTGCGGGGTTAATATACATCCTTGACGAACTCCCAGGTCCACATGAAAACTTCAGATTCTTCACCATCAACTCTCACCACTGTAGAATTGAACTCATATAGGGACTCCACCGAATCTACTATATGAACAGGGACTCTCATTTCTCTTAGAACTTTGAAGAGCTTCTAATAATTCACGCAGTCAAAGGCTTTGGCGTAATCTATGAAACACACCACTACAGGTATGTTGAACTCCCTGCACTTTTCGATGATTTGCCGGAAGTTCATTATCTGTTTCCTTCTGCCTCTTCCTGGCATGAGCCTGGCTTGTTCAGATGGAATTTGCCTGTGCACATACGCCTTGATCCGGTTGTTTAGGATTCGTAACATTACTTTGAAGCTGTGTGGAATTAGAGCAATTGTTCGATAATTAGAGTATAACCTTGCATCTACTTTCTTATGCTAGGGAATCAACACCAACTTACACCATTCAGTAGGCCATTTACGACTCTGCCATATCACAATGCAGAGTTGCCATACTGCTTTGATTTCACTTTCACCAAGAGTCTGCCACAATTCAGCTTCAATACCATCGCAACCAAGTGCTTTGCGTTTCTTCATCGCATTCATTCCTGCCTTACTTCATCAAGTAGGATGTTTAGCTCATCTTCACCTGTCACTTCGACTGTAGGCACCAGTTGGTTCATCTCTGGTGTTCTACTGTCTTGGTACAACCGTTTGCAGTATGTTTTTCTGCTGTCCAGGATTCCTTTAGAATCCCACACAACTGTGCCATCATCTTTCTTGATCTCGCGAGTTCTAGATTTAAAATCTCCAGCGATCTGATTAATTTTTTTTCATGCTCTACTCGTCTCATTGCGTTTTGCGTTTTCTTGTATTTCATTGCAGGATTGGTCAAGGTATGTTTCTCGGTCTCTACGTTTGGGCATGACAACACTGTAGAATATAACTACTCTGTTAATCTAACCCTATTCCTCAAATTTAATCAGGATTTGCAAAACAAAAAATTCCACCCCTTCAATGTGGAGGTCGGGCAAACATTCTTACCCAGATTAGTTGAGTGTTGCATAGTTACTGGTTAACGGGATTTTCCATTGGTACAGAACACCATGTATGCATATTTCATTATTGTGTGTTCCCCTCTGAGATGAATTATAGTGGTGTAGGGGAAGACAATAATGATTTTGCGAGGTCAAAAAATTGAAAATAATATTTTCGTTGTGCCGTTTTCAATGTTGTTTCAATTAGTATTAGAATCAATACGTTTCTTGAGTGACTTTTGCTTCTCCATCACCTCCAAAAGATATCTAGGACCCCTGTTAAATCTACATACCCATTTTCAACCCCCCAATCTGTCTTAATCTCGCTCAGAATACATGCCTTTAATTTCTTGAAACAACATTACGAGTATACGTATGTATGTCAAAATTCTGACCTGACCACTTTCACAACAATTAAAATAAGTAAAAATTTTTTCCAAGATGCTTCACCAATTATCACAGTTTTCTATAAAAAATTCTATACATTTCCCGTTCCTAATTTCGTAATTTCCGAAAGTTTGAAGTTTCCATCAATTTTTATAAGTGTACTTTGCTTTGTAGCCTGTATGAATATGAAAAATATATGGTCACCTAGTAATGAAATGATCCAGTTTGGTGGTGTGTTTTTAGGCAATCTTATCCCGAACAGCGACTTCTTATCTGAGTACCTCAACATTTCACTCTCAAGTTAGCCACCAAAAGAGAAAACTTTAATAACATATTCAAAAATAAATATATTTTGTTCAATATAAAACTAATAATAAAATGAACTTTTTTGTCAACATCTCTCAAGAAAGAACTAAAAAGATGAGAGGAAAGCTAGACCACAATTACCACCACTTTCCAAAAATCTTCCTTTTTGTCAGGTCATTTTCACCCAGCTCAATTGGTCATAATTGGGTCATTGTTTCAGGATTATTTGTTAATTTTGTTTAGGTTCTATTTAGCCTATTACAGGATTGAAATTCTACGAATAATTAAGGCAAACACCCAAACATCTTCTAAAGTAGATACGTTTGAGTAACCTTATAAATAAAAATTAACTGCCAAATTTTTTATACAACAATTCAAATACATCCACAGATACTCTTCTACTCACACCAAATACACACGTCAAGAAAATTGAGCTGGAAAAGCATAAGACGTCCAACACGAGGAACACGATGTCGATAAACCTTATACCGAAATACACGATTAAAAATAAACAACACAATACATAACGTAACATATAGGCTAACAATATGCGTAGAGGAAGAAAAAAAAGAAAGAGGTGGAAAAGAATTCACCATGGAAATTTCGAATAAAGGAATTAACCTTTTTGATAGGAACGTTGAAAAGTGCACGAGTTACGTTAACGCGTCCGTAAAATTGGTACAAAGGTACCTATGTACACTGTACGTGTACATATAGGTACTTGGGAGCAATAATAAATGAATCTTGGGATAGAATAACCCCAACAATGCGACTATCTGGTGTACACGTTTAAAAAGCGAACAGGTAGATAGGTACGAGTATATCGCTTCAACGCAAGGGAACACTTGCTAAGCTTAAAAAAACCAATTTACCGAACCCCTGAAGTACATTATTCATTATACCCTTAACGTGTTTACATTTTAAATACTTTTCTGCAATCTTCCGTATAATATTTTTCGATGAGAAAACAAATATGAAATTATCTCTTAGGTCTCTGTATAGGATAGGCAGGTATAAGGTATATACATACATAAAATACCTTTTGAAACTTAATTATATTCAAAATTGAAATTTTTCTACTATAGAATTAAGTACGCATTACAGCGATGCAGACTGAATCGATAATTTTATACAAAACTCGATAGAATAGAAATTTAAACTTCAAAGTTGCTTTAAACGCAGTCACAACTCCTTATGTACATATATACAATATACTTGTATATACTTTACTTAGTACGTATATAAAGAAATATGGCGGCGGTACCGGGCGACGCGACGTTCGAATTTCCTTTATTTATTTACTTCGACAATTTGAACCACACAGTTGTTGAGGTTGCTGCGCGAGAAATAATAACACCGTCGAAAAGAGAATTAGATTCGACGATATGAGCTAACACGATTTAAAATTTTTAAAAGCCTTCCACTCGTTTCGCTGTCGTAATTTTTCGCTCAACGAAACTATATTAATGAGCTAGAAACGGCAAAAAACCGGCCTTGTTACCGAGTGAATTTTTTTTTTCACATCGTTGGCGAAAAAAGATGATTTATTATTTTATATGGAAACGTGACAAAAGATTAATCGTTTGTCATTTAGAGAAAAAAAGTACAGGATTAGTTTAAGTAACGCCTGGATTTCAATACGGCCCACTTTTATCTATTTTTTTCGCTCTCTTTCTTTCCTATTCAGTCTACCGCATTTATCTCGTGTCGTTCTTTTGAAATTATAATTCTCTGTCCTTTTTTTTATTTTATTTTATTTTATTTTTTTGAGGCACCAGCTGTCAGTAAGGTAGCGTTAAAAAAAAAAAGTCCAGTCGTCGATTTAGCGAAAAAATAAAAAAATTTATGTATCAAAGTGCAAAGCTTGAACTGTTGCTGTTTAGCGTATAACTTTACCACGTACCGGATCATTTAGTATTAAAATCTCCGGTAGCCGGCCAGGAAATTCTGGTCGATTCGCGTACTAAAACGAGAACCGCCACGTAGATACCCCCAGAAAGCTAATGTAATTCATTTTCAACAGGTATAACGCTAAGCTTTAGCTCGCTGGTTATAGGTTTTATGCGCTGCTAAATGAAAGTATACGACAGTTCATTACGTCTTTTTCTTTCTTGATTTTTATTTTATTTTTTGTATCGCGACTTACACAAGAATACTGTTTCAAACGTGCTCACCGGATTTAGCAAAGCTGGTTGATGTACAGTGTACTACTTTATATTTATAATCAACCTTAAAAGCAAACAGCTCAATTTTTTTTTGAGTTCGCTGCCGAAGAGCAAAAAGCACCAAAGAACCAACGCTGAAATTACTAAATGATTGGATTACGAACCAGGAACCCCAGATGCTGCTTCGTAATCATTTCCTTCAGCAATATTTGGAATACATCTTAGCGTACAAAAAGGTAACTCTGTTTTCCTTTCGCTAAGAAATATATTTTAAAAATAAAAATAAATAAAACGTCATTTATTCTTCGGAGTAAATTATTTACGGTGTGAAATTTTCAATCAAACGGAACATTTCACGCATTAATTTCAAATTACTCTTTAATTCGGGACAATTTTCAATTCGTTCCTTCGTTTCTATCCCTTCTTCGACCTTTTTCATGATCAAATGTTCCAAAAAATGTCACGAATAATCAAAATGGAACAATTTTAGGCAAATATGTACCATCGTGTCATTCGTTATTGAAGCGGCAAAATAATCAACTTTTCAGACTGTACTGACTAATCTGCTAAAAAATTATACAGAATCATTTTTGAGTACGAAGCGGTCTATTTTGACTACGTTCAAGTAGGTGTAAGCTATAACTTTTAGTCTGATTATTGGTCATTAATGTCGATGAAAACTACATTTTTATGGATAATTGGCCTACAGGGAATGGGGAGGGGGTATCAAAGAAATTCGTTTTCAGGTCCTAGAAGACCATTCAGACCACGTTTTGCTCTGTCTGATATTTAGTACTTTTGTGTTTTGGTCGATTTTTCTCACTTCTTCTCTACATGGAGCTAAGGGATTTGGTACTGGTCTCAGATGTATTCTTTGAAGGTTTCAACTTTCAGTTCCATAGTATTATCTCACAGCTCTGAAAATATATCTCTCCCTTCAATTATTGATTTGGGTGAGGGGGGAATTGAAAATGGGTATGTAGATTTAACAGGGGTCCTAGATGTCTTTTGGAGATGGTGGAGAAGCAAAAGTCACTCAAGAAACGTATTGATTCTTATACCAATTGAAACAACATTGAAAACGGCACAACAAAAATATTATTTTCAATTTTTTGACCCCGCAAAATTATTATTGTCTTCCCCTACACCACTATAATTCATCTCAGAGGGGAACACACAATAATGAAATATGTATACATGGTGTTCTGTACCAATGGAAAATCTCGTTAACCAGTAACTATGCAACACTCAACTAATCTGGGTAAGAATGTTTGCCCGACCTCCACATTGAAGGGGCATAATTATTTTGCTTTGCCAATCCTGATCAAATTTGAGAAATAGGGTTAGATTAATAAGAGTAGTTATATTCGGACCTAGAGACCGAGAAACATACCTTGACCAATC
The DNA here is from genome assembly GCA_900060175.1 of Ferrisia virgata. Taxonomy (NCBI): domain Eukaryota; kingdom Metazoa; phylum Arthropoda; class Insecta; order Hemiptera; family Pseudococcidae; genus Ferrisia; species Ferrisia virgata. The sequence continues at coordinate 19,984 of FIZR01030654.1, forward strand.
CTGCAATGAAATACAAGAACACGAAAAACGCAATGAGGCGAGTACAGCATGAAAAAAAATTAGTCAGATCGCTGGAGATTTTAAACCTAGAACTCGTGAGATCAAGAAAGATAATGGCACAGTTGTCTGGGATTCTAAATGAATCCTGGACAGCAGAAAAACATACTGCAAACGGTTGTACCAAGACAGTAGAACACCAGAGATGAACCAACTGGTGCCTACAGTCGAAGTGACAGGTGAAGATGAGCTAAACATCCTACTTGATGAAGTAAGGCAGGAATGAATGCGATGAAGAAACGCAAAGCACCTGGTTACGATGGTATTGAAGCTGAATGGTAGCAGGTTCTTGCTGAAAGTGAAATCAAAGCAGTATTGCAACTCTGCATTGTAATGTGGCAGAGTCGTAAATGGCCTACTGAATGGTGTAAGTTGGTGCTGATTCCCTTGCATAAGAAAGTCGATGCAAGATTATACTCTAATTATCGAACAATTGCTCTAATTCCACACAGCATCAAAGTCATGTTACGAATCCTAAACAACCGGATCAAGGCGTATGTGCACAGGCAAATTCCATCTGAACAAGCCAGGCTCATACCAGGAAGAGGCGGAAGGAAACAGATAATGAACTTCCGGCAAATCATCGAAAAGTGGAGGGAGTTTAACATACCTGTAGTGGTGTGTTTCATAGATTACGCCAAAGCCTTTGACTGCGTGAATTATTAGAAGCTCTTCAAAGTTCTAAGAGAAATGAGAGTCCCTGCTCATATAGTAGATTCGGTGGAGTCCCTATATGAGTTCAATTCTACGGCGGCGAGAGTTGATGGAGAAGAATCTGGGGGCTTCAATATGTTCGTCTTATTAGTAAGAAGAAAGAAAAGCGATGTTTTTTTCCTAATCAGCATTGCGGGTAAGAAGGTTTAAAAGGAGCTAAAGAGTCGAAACCCTAAAAAGGCACGTCTAGAGTTCCTACTAAATGTGCACACCTAATTTCAAGTTCCTAGCTCAATTTGCAGGCGAGTTATGCGAGCAAAAAATAAGATAAATAAGAAAAAACTCAAAAAATAAGAAAAGACCACGTATTAGGCGCTTTGTAAGGATGAAATGAGGCTGAAAAGTCGAGACCCCCAAAAGGCACATTTAGGGTCCCTACTAAATGTGCATACCAAATTTCAACTTCCTGGTTCAATTTGAAGAGGAGTTATGTGAGGAATAAATTCAAAAAACTCCAAAAATGAGAAAAAGCGATCAGAAACCACTTGGGCAGGTGCGGGGTGTAATGGAGGTAAAAAGTTGGAACCCCAAAAGGCACATCCAGGGCCCTATCTGAATGTACATACCAAATTTTAATTTCGTAGCTTAATTTGGTGGAGAGATAGGGGAGGTACAGTCCTTTTTCAAGGTCAGGAAGGGAGAAAGTCTCCATATCTCCCCTCCTAATTGACTTAAAATGTTGATTTTGGAAAAGTCATACAACATTTCATTCTCTTTCAATTAGCTTAAAAAGGTGCAATTTTTGTGTTTTTGACCTTTCAGCGCTCCCTCCCCTGAAATGGAGCAAAACTGAATTTTGACCCAAATTTATCTTCACTCAGATATATCTAATCCTCCGCCAAACTGAGGCGATTTCGGTGGATATCGAGCGGAGTAAATGATTTTAACGTTCGATGAAATAAATAAATAAATAAATAAATATTTGACATGGCCAAATATTGTCTTAATGGTCTTCTAGGGCTCTAAAACAGATTTTGTTAATACATCCCCCCCCCATCCACCGTTGGTCAATGTACTGTAATAGCCTGGTTTTCATTGATAATATGACATAGGAAATCAGGCTAAAAAGAAAGTGATGCGTGAGTTTTTTTGTTAATTTTTTTTCAGCCCCCCTCCCTTTCTGTCTACATATGTGAAGAAGAATTACTGCAAGAAAATCAGGAAGTGTTACCCGATTACGCGTGGGCAAAAATTTTGCAAATTACTCGGAATGAAAGGTAAAAAAATGACCATTTCAAGACATCTGTGCACTGAAAAATTGTAATTTTTCTCGTTCTACTTTTGCAAAAAATTAATTTTTAAATTTCTATGAGACATTTGGGAGAACCTTGAGCTCTCTCATACCCCCTCCCCCTTTCTCCATCTCCGTCAATGGTCAATATGCCTAAATCAAATTTATAACCATGGCTATAATTTTATCGAAGTGTTTTTTTTTTTGAAAAATCCAGCTGAATATAGAAATTATGGATTTTTTTTTGTCCATCCCATACATTTCGTTTTATTATACTTGGTGCAAAATAAATAATTCCTTATCAGTTGTAAATTAAATTAATCTGATGAATATGAAAGGAAACCTGATAATATAAAATTATATAAGAAACGCCAAGCACGAAACGTCGTTGTCCACTTTTACATGAAACTCGAGTTCTATTAAATTTGCAAATAAGCGTGGAAAAAGTTATATGTAGTTGTAATTCAAAATGTTTCTATCTGTCTTGCAGAATGTTTTAAACGTAACTGGGAGGCTTTTTGCCACGTTCAAACACTACCATTGCCACATAACAAACGAAGACAAATGTAATAAAAAATTACGAGATGGTTTTTTTTTTTTACTCCTTTGTCGCTAAAATAGTTTCAAAAGTATTTTATCTTTTCGGCAAAAATAATTTTTAGATCGAATAGTAGTAGTATCTATGGTACGAGTATTTTGTTGAAAGCGTAGAAAGCACGTAATATCTCTTGATTTTTCTTTCCGGCTGCTTGAAAGTTTATTTGTGGGAGTTTTGTTAAAAATTATTGATTCAGTTCTATCCGTAACATTTTCACTTATTTATAGAAGTCTGAGAAAAATTGGGAATAAAGTGTACCTACTCGATGTGGAATCGATTTACACGCGTTGGTTTGCCGATGTATAGGTATAATAGGTGTGTATATATAAATGCTGGAAAAAGTGCGTGATGTGAAAGCGGATGTATATTAGACGATTCTCTGATATCGAAGGTGCTTTTTTAACGAAAAAAAAAAGAAAAGAAATTGAGTTTATTTTACACTCGAAAAAAAAAGCTATCGTAGCATGTAATAATGAAACAGCCGAAGTTGATTTTTTATAATTTTAATATTGAGGTAAGTTGAGTATACTCGTTTGTGTGGGTGGATAAGGAAGAGAGAAGCGAACGCTAACAGTGTGGAACGCGTGTGTAGATATTCATTGATCGTAGCTCGGTGCCACAGTGTAAGGTCTGTTAGTAACACAGAAGAGTACTTAACTTGACAAGTGTATAGTGTGTACGAGTGTCTGTTTGAAAAGCGCATTCAAAGATGTCTCTTTCAGGTTTCAATACTACACGGCACGTTCATTTGCTGACCTTTGTGAAAAATTTAACGTAAATTGTTTCGTGAAAGTGGCATATTATAGACCATTAGACCTATTACATTCGTATATCTGGCTTAATCTACTTATATGACATGAAATAACGATTTGCCAGATGATATGAGACACTGTTTGAGACATCAGGTGTATATTTTAAATTAAAAACTACCCGACTCGTATTTTTACGTCGAGAATAACATTTTGAACCACTCAAAACGAAATTTTCGTCAAGGATCTTGCTCAGTGTAATCAAGTCGACTAATGACAAAATAAGGCACAGTGAGTAATGAAAGATTTTTCATTTAACAGTTTGAGAAAATGCAAAACAATACGAAAGGAAAAAATTTGTAAGAAATTGAATAAGAAATAAATTATTAATAAGCTAAGATTTCGAGTGAGTCACTTCTTACGTATATTTGGCGAGGACAAGTACTTACTTATGTCATGTCCAATTTCGTTGCAATGTGTAGTTTAGGTTCTCAGTTTTCATCCAAATTTTAAAATAAAAAAATTGAAATGAGTACTTGTTGTAGTTCAAACCACTCGTGACAATTTATATGTTCTGAAGTTTTATAACGAGTTAAGTGAAATGATTTATTATCCATTTTTGCATAACTTCAAAGGGCCTCTCCCATTTAATGGTGAAGTATCTACACCCTCGAAAATCATAATAAACCATCAAATATTGTTAGATAAGCCTGAAAAGTAATTCTGAGTAGATAAACCACGCCCCTTCACACAAGTTTTCAACCAAAATGACTAAAACCCGTATTTTTCTGGGAGGGGGAGGGAGAGAAATTCTATTTCAACGTCTGTTCGGAAGAAAATTTTGAAATTCGTGTCGATGTATAAAGAGGGAAATGGCCTTCCTAAAAGATTTTTTTTTTTTTTCCAGACTATAAATGCAGCACAGTAAAAGGAAATAATGATCATCGCTCAGAAACCTTCCGTGTTTGGCAATTTTTTTTCTCCGAAAAGAGTATTTTAATATGTTCTGTTTACCAAAAGTATTGCTTAATTTTGTTTAAGCGCCAAGTGATGTTCAAAAATGCTAAAAAAACACTCGAAAAATTGTGTTTCTGGATTTATTTCTGAAACTGTGCACTTTACACTGAAATCAGTTATAAGAAGATTTTTTCATTGTGAAATTCTATGTTAGAAAATGAGGTCAAAAATTTGGTTGAAAAATATATTTATTGCTTGAAATTCTTGAAAAAAAGTTCAGATTTTTCTATGGTATTGGAAAGTCAGTTTTGAAAATGTTAATTCACTGATGCATAGAGTCATATCCCAACAGCATAAAATCCTCGAAGTCTGTTTTTGGGCGCAGCTCCTTACAGTACGAACAAAAAGAGTTGAATTTTCTCTAGAAATGAAAAAACTAAAAAAAAAAATATCGCCCTGCGATGCTTTTTGAGCCCAATTTTCTTAAAATAAAGAAGATATTCGAATTTTCCTCTCATGAAATAAAAAAAATGTGCATTCTGGGATATTTTCCCTTGAATTGTGATAGTAGAAATGCAGGTAGATATTGAAGGGAATAACTAAAATCCACAAAAGGCACATCTACTCAAATTAAAAATATAAAATCTGACGCCAATCTAAGGGTACTGGCCAAATTTGTCCGATTTCGGTTGGTATCGAGCTGAGCAAATGATTTTAGTCTTTAGAGAAAATAAAAATAAATATCTGACTTCACCAGAAATGGTTTTCAGTTTTGCCCCATTTTGAGGGATTAGGTGCTGAGGGGTCAAAAAGACAAAAATTGTCCCTTTTTAAGCTAATTGATAGAGAATCAAATGTTGTACAGCATATCCAAAAATCAACATCCTAAGTCAATTAGGAGGGGAGATATGGGAGTTTTCCTCCTTTCTGACCCCGAAAAAGGGCTGTTCCTCCCTTATCTTCCCAGCAAATTGTGCTACGTAGCTGAAATTTGGTATGTACATTCAGTTGAGACCCTAGATGTGCCTTTTGAGGGTTACAATTCTTTAGCAACGTTACACCCCCTCACCCCCCAAGTGGTTTTTTGATCGATTTTATTTCATTTTTAGAGTTTTTTGAGTTTGTTCCTCGCATAACTTTCCTCCAAATGGAGCTAGAAAGATGAAATGAGGTATGTACATTTAGTAGAGGCCCTAGATGTGACTTTTGGGAGTTTCGACTTTTCAGCCTCATTTCACCCTCTTGCGGTCTTACATATGGGGGTTTTTGGGGCGATTTTTCCTATTTATTGAGTTTGTTCCTCGCATAGCTCCCCTCCAAATTGAGCTAGGAACTTGAAATTCGGTATGTATATTTAGTAGGGACCCTGGAACAGTGGTCCTCTGGACCCTACAAAATGCTCGAAATTCAATATTGAAGCGGTAATTTCAGTATTAAAGCTCAATATACCACAATGAGGGTTTTCAAGGTCGCAGATTACGAATCTGGCCCCAAAAAATTTAAGGTGCCAAGGGGGAGGGGGTAAATTTTAAATTTACTAAAAACATCGCGCATTATATCACAATTAGGGTTTTAGAGGTCGTATATTACCAATCTGATCTTCAAAAAAATTTTTGGTGCCAAGCGGAGGGGCCGGGGGCTGGTAAATTTGAAATTTACCAAAAACATCGCGCAATACATCGCAATCATGGTTTTCGAGGTCGTAGATTACGAATCTCATCCCAAAAAAATTCTAAAATGCAAAGGGTAGTTGCTAAGATTGTTACAATTTGTGGATTACAAATTTGGCCAAAAAAAATCAGGTCAGAGAATAAAATAATTGATATTTTATTTTTGTCAGTTTTTTTCATACTTACTAATCACTGAAGTAATTGATGAAAAAAATAACAACTAAAGACAAGTCTAATCATTTAGAAATTAGCCAGTTTTTCGCTTATGTATCACATAAATGCAAGTAAATGCAAAAACCAACTTTACCTATAAAATCTGTAGTACTGAGGTATGCTTCATGTACTTTTGGCCTAATATATATTGCTAAAATCGCCAGAATACGAGTATCTTTAATCTATTGTTATCAAATTACTACTAGTAACAGCCCAAAAGCAAAATACACCTTTCAAAAGTATTCATTTTGGTGATTATTTTTCACTATTCAGATTTAAAAATATGCTAATTTTACTGCAAACTATATAGATGAATTAAAATAACTGTATTAGACTCATTTCAATTGGAATTTTTTCAGAATCGAATTTTCCTCGAATTACTTTACAATATTTCAGAAATTATGAAAAATAATGGTTTTCTGGTTTCGCTCAAATCGAGGACAAGGATAAAAAAATTATCATTGTTGATTATTTTCTTATTTTTGATGGAATTTGTTGAAAATTTTTGGTACTTTTTCAACGTTGAGCTTTTGTTGGGAGGGATGCATTTGAACTTTGAGGTCATTGGACAGGTATTTAGCACTACTAGTTGTCAATTTTCAAAAATTTGCCAAAATCAATTGCATACTTTTTCGATCTTCTGTGGCAGTGTTTCTTTGGCAAACCTGTTTTACTCTCCTCAACATCGTTTCTTACCGATTATTACACTTTGTCGTCGTTAATCGTTGATAGTTTTTTTTCCATGAAATCAATACTAATGTAAAATATTCTTATCCAACTATGTACGTACATCTTACATCAGCACTAACACATGATAACTTTTCCCCTCTTGGCGAAGAATAAAACACTTGCCAGTTGACACTTTATTATACCGACGAAAGTATTGTGGTAAATTCATATTTTCTCGAGTACATCTCGCATTTCGTACGAGAAATGAAATGTCAAATTCACAAAGTACCAATAAAATATTTCGCTTAAATATGTACCTACCTACGTAGTAGATGCTACGTGTGCGAACATCTCGTGTAATCCATCATCATTGGGTGGAAGAGGCGGAAAAAAGAGAAAAAAATAACGCGAATCATCCACTGGGTACAAGTAAGCTCATATATGTATATATAGGCGGGAATAGGCGCAGGCAAGGTACCGCGATATGTCGTCGATTACAGAGGAAATAAAAAGAAAGGAGAAATTTTGCGTCGTCGTCGTCGTGGTACTGAAAAAGAACGCCGATTACTCGATGTAAAATTTTAAAAGCTACGCGTAGAAAAAATATCTGTCAAGTTTTCCAGCCGGTCGTCGACAAAGTAACGCATTAAAGCGTTTATACAGCGATGATGTTAACACATCAAAGATTAAAGTCTGCTGCTATACGACGAGTAAACGAATCAAAGAGCAGATATTAGATAAACTGTATACGTCGAAGTAAAAATTAATCTTTATAGTCGGTTTAGCGACGAATTTATATTACAGGCGGAAAATATTTTCTTAGATTTTGGTCGAGAAATAACTACATAGAAATGGCTAAGAAGGTATAGGTTATCGTTCACCAAATACGATTTGACCTGCTTTTCTACAACGTATATTTCTGTATCCACATTGATTCGTAGTGATGAAACTTTGTCTCAATTGTTGCGAAAATGTCGAAAAATGTGTAGTTTTTTGAAGAAAAAAATAAAAATAAAAAACGCTAGTTCCTGTTGGTATTGTGTATGTAGTTTTTCATTCACCGAAGCGAATGTAAAATGAAAAAAAAAAAAATCATAGAGATGGATGTTTCTTTTGATTTGTGTATGTTTGTGAAAAATCATTATTTCTTTTTTCACAAAAAAAAAAAAAAAAAAAAAAAAAAAAAAATGAAATAAAATGGTCGTTAGTGCTTCGAATATGTGCAATTAAGGGTTGTATAACTGTAATTTTCGATATATTATTTGCGAATAATGCTACAGCAACGTCGACAGTTGACGTCTTTTTTGAAAAGATCACAATACCGTCGTACTCGTTTATTTTATTTTATATACACGTTTGATATGTTACAACGAAGTTGTAACTATATAGAAAAATGAAAGAAGAAAAAAAAAACAAGTATTCGAGCTAGAAGCTAGAATATATGTATACAGGGTGTTCCGTATTTACCTCGTTATCCTTATACTACTGACAGGTCAACTCATGAGACTTACGTGTATAATGGTTAGTATACTCAAAACATCAAAGGAGCTGAGATGATATTTTCAAAATTTCATTTTCACCCAAAGCTGCCGCTAAATTTAACAATCCATAGAAAAAAAATTAATAGTGATAAAAATTTGCTGTTTGCTCTAAAACACATCACATATATGTGTTCGGCATAAAAATCAAGAGTGGGGGTGTAATTGTTGGTAAAATTTGACAAAATTGATACAAAAAAAGTGACTAAAAATTTGTAACTTTTTAGGTTTTTGTGAATAACTTTTGAAAAGGCTATTATGAGTTACTGGTTAAAAATTTTTAAATTGAAAGGAGACCACCTCCAATTCAGTGGCTGCGATGGTAACCGAGAGGGTTGCATTTCTGCGGATAAAAAAAATCGTGAAATATTACGATTATGTGAGTAGAAAAAAAGCATGTAAATCAGTGATAAGGATGGAAGGGCGGAGGGGGTCAAAGAGGATGGTATCGCCGAAAGACACATCTAAAACTTATACTAAATATACATACCAAATTTTAACTCACTTGCCAAATTGAGGAGGGGGGAGGAGATATGCGAGGAACAAACTCAAAACATGAGAAAAACCACGTTTGGGGGCTATAAGGAAGAGCAATGAGTTTGAAAATTGGAACCCCCAAAAAGCACACCCATAGCTCCTACCAAGTCTACATACGAAATTTCAACTTCCCAGCTCAATTTGGTGGGGAGAGAGAGAAAACATCCCTTTTTCAAGGTGAAGGGGGGACTTCCCAATAACTCTTTCTAATTGACCTAGGAAGGTGGTTTTTGGATATATTATACAACAGTGAATTGTCTATCCGCTGACTTGAAAAGGAACAATTTTTGCGATCTTAGCTTCTCAGCACCTTCGTTTCCAAATTTGGGAACAACTTGATTTCGACCCGAGGTCATCCCCACTCCATAATATTGAATCTGCTACCAATGTAAATTTGTTTCCCAAAGCTGATCGATTTTGGTCGGTATCGAGCTGAGCAAATAATTATATCAAAAGGTCTCTAGTCGATAGTTTGGGAGGGAGGGGGGTGAAAATAGAAAATAAAGAAAAAAAATACAAAAAATTTATAAAAATAATAAAAATTAATAAAGATGCAAAAATAAAAATAAATACGTGACGTGATCAAAAATGACCATAATGGTCTTTCAGGACCCCTAAACGAATTTCGTATATATTCTTCTACTCATCTGCCATCGATTGATTAGACTGTAACAGCCTGATTTTCATTGACAATATGACATAGAAAATCAGGCTAAAGATGTGAAAAAATCAGAACGATTGCGCCGCTAGGCATGAAATATAAGTGAGCGAACGTGGTAAAAAAATCAAGGGTGGGGATGAAGTGGTTGCAAAACTGTAAAGATATGAGTATAAAAAAATACTGTTCCCTTTCTGGGAAAAGTCTTATATTGCAAGTTTTGATTAGAAACTTCAAATAAAATTTTTTTTTCATTTTTTAATTGTTTAAATTTCTTATTTTTCTAATTCTTCATTTTTTATTTTTTAAATTTTTCAAATTTTTTTATTAACATTAAAACTTAATATCGATAAATGTTTAATAACGCATTATGAAGAAATCGTCAACAGTGTGACGTCAACATTGGATGGATTTTGATGGCGTGGAATAACATCAGTGGACTTATTTTATGAAGAATCGATTTTATGATTTTAAGTTGAAATTTTGAAGAAAATTAGAGATGTTATTAGTGGACCATTAACAGTATGACGTCATCGTTGGACAGACATCAGTGAATTTATTTTATGAAGATTGATTTTATGATTTCAAGTTGAAATGTTGAGAAAAATTAGAGATGTAACATTAGTGAACTTATTTTTGAAGGATTGATTTTATGATTTTAAGTTGAAATGTTGAGTAAAATTAACATGTTTAAAGTTTGATAATGAACAGTTGACCTTGAATCTGGATTGATTTCATGATTTTGAGTTGAAATGTCATCATCAGTTGTCCCGTCAATGGTTGACCTTGACCCTGAATTGATTTTAAGATTTCAACTTGAAATGTTGAGGAAAATTAGTTGACCCTGACCCCGGTCGATTTTATGATTTTAGGTTGAAATGTTAAGGAAAATGAAGAAAATTGGCTTCACAACAGTTGACCTTGACCTCGGATTGATTTTATGATTTTGAGTTGAAATGTCATCATCAGTTGTCCCGTCAACAGTTGACCTTGACCCTGAATTGATTTTAAGATTTTGTCATTATATTTCAAGAATCACTTCACCCACACCCATGCTTTTTATACTACACATACTCGAGAGTATATACCGTGTTTTAGAGTAAACAGTAAATTTTCATCATTATTACTTCCTTTTCTATGAATTTTCAAAATGAGTGGCAGGTTCGGGGAAAATGAAATTTTGAAAATATCATACCTCAGCCCCTTCGATTTTTAAAATATGCTAACCATTATGCATGTAAGTTTCGTGAGTTGACATATTACTGGTATAAGGATAACGAGGATAATGCTGAACACCCGGTAGAAAAGCACGCTAACGAAATTACGATGTAAAGGTTTACATCAGTGCGAATTCAATTGAACGTGCACTGTCACTATAAATGTTCAACCATACACACGAAAGTTTTAAAACTGTCATCGAAGGTGAATTTTAAAACGTTATATTCATTCGTGCCATTTAACATTTTAATATGGCTGGCGATAATAATTATGAAAACATGAAACAATGATTTACTTTTCATTCCTTAAAGTTTATCATTTGTGTGTGTGTGTGTGAAGTGTTCACACAACGAACGTGTGTTTTCTTTGATCGTGTACATCTATCTAGATCTGTGTACCTACCGCGAAAAGCTTTCGATACGGAGGTTGTTTCTAGTATAAAATAGTATAAAATATGCCAAGGGTGACGTCAGAATTAGCTTTGACAAAATATAAAATCTTATCAAGCGAATTTAATTCGCCTTGGCACTACGAATGAAATTATTGACCATGATGGTATTAAATTTCTCGTAAACGTGGGCGAATAGAGACAGATGAAAATCACTGCTACTGTTGGTGATGTTATTGTGTTGGCTGGTGTAGTTTGTTCAGTCGAAGTAGCAGTACACCGTGTATAGATCTCGGCCATCCTTTTAAATGAAGCAAAAAAAAAGTGTCACTTTTATTCGAGTTTAAAAGCGATTTTTTTTTCTTCCATTGGCCGAGTTCGGTGGCCAGATGAAATCGTAGTAGAAACGTATAAACAATTCATGGAACGATTTAAACGCGTTAGGGTACATACCTTTCACAAGAGAGGTAACAGTTTACCCGAAATATTTACAACGTAGTAAAATTTATTTTACATTCTCCAGCGATTACTGAGAAAATATATCGTACCTGTATTTGCGGTTCGAAGGGTGATAAATACCTTTGCGAGAGTTTCATGTTGACCCAAATCCTGCTATGTTCATTTGTGTTTCTTGTTGAAAAAAAAAAAAAATGCATAAAATATCGGAATTGAAATCTCAAAACCATAAACTAGATTGACTTGAAAAAGTACCTGTAATGAAATTCGTTATACTTAAAAAATGGAAGATTTTGAAAAATAAAAAGTACGGAGGAAAGTTTTTTGGCAAACCTCAAGTCAAATTCGATTTTGCATTTTATAAAATTCTCGCATTTATTGGAATTTAATTTCATCCTTTCTAGACGATAAATAGATAAACTGGTATCAATGAACCCACCAATCCATTAATATAATGCAGTGCATCATCGTGTCTGTACCTGAAGGGTATTAAAAACAAGGTTTTAAACAATCTGGTTTCAGACTTGAATATCAGCTGAATTTTTTTACTGATCCTGAGATTATTAGTTGTACCATAGCTTGGCAGTAAAGATAGCAAGGTACTGTGTGGCAATGCGGGTCTTCTTTTTTAGTGTTCTTAATATTTTAGTATCTGCTGAAATTTCACTCTCGCTTCGCTCGTCCTCGGTACATTAAGGTTTTAACTTCCCCTTCATTTGTGATGTTTTGTGAAATTTTCGTCATCGATTTTTTCAAAACTATTCTATGTTGTAATTTTTACCCTCGCCAAAATACGTACTCAAATTGAGAAAAAAAAATTGACCTGTTTGATGTGATTTCGGTGCCGGTCTATAGCTTTTTATGTAACAAAAAAGAGGACTGTGAAGGGTGAAATAGGGCTAAAAAATTGAAATTCCCGCAAGACACATCTAAGACCCCCACTAAATTTACATGCCAAATTTCAACGTCCTAGCTTAATTTGAAGGGAAGAATTTACAAAATCAGAAGAACCGCCCATCGAACCACTTTTTTTTGGGAATGTGAGTCAGTGCAAAGGGGTTGAAAAATCGAAACTCTCAAGAAATTCATCTGGGGCTTATACTGATTTTTTTGGACGACTCCACCTACTAGCTCATGAGAAGGGGGCAGCCTTTTTTTGAGGTCAAAGAGGGGAAATCCTTCAGATCTCCTCAACTAATCGACCTGAGAAACTGATTTTTCGATTTGTTACACAAAATTTGACCGATTTTGGTCGAAATTCAAATGAAAAAATGATTTTTAGTTTCGGGAGGAAAAATAAATTAAATAAATAAAGTATGATCTGAAATGGCCAAAAGTGATCTTAATGGTGATCTACGACCCCGAAACGAATTTCGTTGATATCCTTCTCCCCCCCCCCTCTATTGACGCAAGTCCATGATTCGTAATGAGTCATGGATACTAATTTCTCTGGCGTGCATTAGCTCTTTTTTCCTTCTCCCCTCAGAGGTGACACCAGAACTGAAAAGTAGGAATACATGGAAAGGTCCGGGAATTGGACCTAGCTTTTTCTGAAGGAATTTCTTGTGAAGGGGAGGGGGTCCAAATTTTCTACGAGCGATGTGAGGAGGACATTGTACATATATTCTTGAGCGAAGCCAGGTAGAAATTTTTGAAAGAATTAGTTTTTCCAGCATCGAGAAAAGCAATACTTAAGGTTTTAATGATTGAAAAAAAGAAAAGTTTTCGATGGTTTTTATTTGAAATCTACCAAGTTTCAGCTCTTTAGGTGAATTAGTACAACGTGTAGAGACAAGCAATCGTCAAAATATTCGTACAATGATCCAAATGGACTGATTTCTTGGGCTGTAATCGACGTAAATAATTCATTTTTGGACATTTTACAGCTCTTTCGATTTCTTATCGATTGAAAATGAAATTTTTTCACTTTTCGATTTTTCACCCCCTCTTACCCCCTATTCTAAAAATTGACCTCCCCCAATTCGGACCATGGACCGTTCAAATTTTAATAAAAAAATACAGTTGGCGAATTTTGGCGAAATTTTAAATTTTAGTAATTTTGGTCGATGTGGGGCGGAGTAATTAATTCTTTACCACGAAAAATCATTTAAAAATATATATATAAAAAAAAGAAAAACATTAGATTGGACGAGTGTAATAGTCGGTGGGGGGGAGGGGGGTTTCGCTCGGAAAACCTGACTAAACACTAAAAAATAAAGAAATTAAAAAATTAAAAATGAAAATGTAACGTTTTTAATTTGTAATTTTTGAAGTTTTTGATCAAAAGGCCGCGATGAAAGATGATTATGAATGATTTTTGCACTTCATGTTAAAATGCTATTTTAAGAATAAAAAAATTTGAAAAATGAAAGAAATTCTGAATTGAAAAATAACAAGAATTAAATAATAAAGATATGAAAAATTGAAAAAATTAAAACATTAAAAAATCAAAAAATGATGACTTTTGCACTCTATGTTCAATTGTTATACCAAGAATATTTAATGAAAAAAATGGATAAATTAAAAAATAATAAATAAAAAAATTGAAAAAATCAAAAAATAAGGAAAATTATATAATTAAAAAAAGATTGAACTTGAAAAAATTAAACAACAGAAAATTGAAAAATTAAATAATAGAAAATTAAAAAATTAAAAAAATTATGAAAATTTTGATGCAGGAGAAGTGGAAAAATTAAGAAATGAAAATAAAACAAAAAATGAATTGAAAAATAGCAAGAATTAAAAAATGAAGATATAAAAAATTGAAAAAATTAAAATATTAAAAAATCAAAAAATGATGACTTATGCACTCTGTGTTAAACTGTTATACTAAGGATATTAAATGAGAAAAAAATGGGCAAATTAAAAAATAATAAATATAAAAATTGAAAAAATCAAAAAATAACGAAAATTATATAATTAAAAAAAGATTGAACGTAACAAAATTAAACAACAGAAAATTGAAAAATTAAATAATTGAAAATTAAAAAATTAAAAAAATTAAAAAAATTAAAAAATAAAAAAAAAATAAAAAATTGAAAAAGTTTATTTGAATTTTTTTATCAAAATAAATTTTTATATTGTCAGGAAATATTTGAATCAAATGTCAAAATGAAGTAAAGAGAAGAGTAAACATTTTTCATTAAAAGTTTCTGATAAAAAACTCGTGATAAAAGATAATTATGTGTTTATTTGAACTTTATATTTAAAATGTTGATATGGATATTTTACATATCTGCGATCTAAAATTTTTCCCTAGAAGGGAAAAGTGCCTAATTTGTTTTCCAAAAAATGACATTACTTTGAGAATTTATAGCTCCACTCTCTTTTGAACTTGCGGCCTAAAATTAAGCATAGTGTATCTTCGTAAATTTGATCGAAATCCGAGCTATACTTTTCTTTCGATCGCCGTTTCACTTCGAGTTCAAATCAGCACGGGTTTAATTTATTTCTCGGGCTAAAAATATGTTTTTCGAGGTACATTCGAATCCAAAAGGGAACACTTCGAGTACGTGATCCAGTCAAAAACGCTCCTCATTTCGAAAAATATTATATAAGTGGAACCCTAATCCTGAAATCCGTGTAAAATTTATACACAGTGTAAAAAATATATAATATTTTCCGCTTAATTCGGCGTTTTTCGCGCGTGGCATTCGCAAAAAAGGTTCATTAACTCGACGCAACGGCTACATTACGCTAGTAAACAAAACATCGAACCGCGAAATAATAAAAAGAAAACATGGTTATAAAAAGGCAGAAGTGCGAAGTACAGAAAATGAGGAAAAGGTGAAAATGATTGATATTTCAAGCGAAAATCATACGCAAGCCGCGCTTTCACCGAACAGTCGACGCGAATGGCCATCGCATATTGGGAGTTTTGAAAATCGATTTTAAGCGAAATTAGCGTGCTCATGAAAACGTAACCCTCGTATTATAAATGATGTTAGATGTGTAAGGTACAAAAGACCATCTTGAGATCGTTTCACTAACTAAGTGAGGCAGAGAACAACGGTGCAGGGTTTGTGCTTTCAGAAAGTATAATGTACTCGAATTTCGTGCCAAATTAAGGTAGGCCAAGTTTGTATGTATGGAAAGGGACTGCCTTTTTCAGCACACCAGGGTTACATTAAAGGTAAAGATTTTCGCAAAGTGTTTTCATTATAATGTATACCTAGCGAGATTTCATACGACGTCGTCGTCGTCGTTGTCGTTGTCGTCAACGTACACGCGTGTTTTTGCGTGTTTATCCGTCGTACATGAAACAGAAAGGTTAACAAGAAAAAAAAAAAGAAAAAAAAACTGTAACGTTCGTACCTAACCTACTACGTATTTTGCATTTCGTATAAAAAAAAAAAAAAAAAAGGGAAAAAAACCATCGGCGCGACGTGGCGCATATTTGTGTAGTGAACCAGCACCAGCGAAAAAGCAACGTCGCGACTTCGTCGTCTATCATCAAAACCGCATTTAGTGTACTTTTGGGTTTTGTTTTAGCCGATATTAAACTTTTTGACAACCTTTTAAGCTTTTACACGAAACAGGTTAAGCGGGAGAGTTTGCTGAAATAAAGCAACCCTCTTTTAAATGCTTCGTTTCAACGCAACTTCCAAGCTGGCGTTTGCGTTCGGTTTTAAAGACGAAAGGGAAAATTTATGGAGAGTGAAAGTCCCCCGCACCATCGTGGGTCTTATTTAGAAAAAAAAAAATAGGTATTTTTCAAATTTAATCTCGAAAAAGTCTGAATATAAAAATCGATTTCGCGCTTGTATAGCGAGAGAGAAAGTATTACAGCGGTTTTTCAAAATGGGTAAACTGTTGAAATTTTTTGAAAGATTTGTCGATGAAAGATTTAGTGTATAAATTCAAATTCAACGTTGTATGAGAATTCGGATGTTTTACATTTCTTCTCTTCTTCCTCTTTCTATGTATATTTTATTCGTTTTTTTTTCTTCTTTCTTCTGTTCAATAGAATTAATCTTCTTCGACGATAGGTAGGTATTGTTGATTAAATATACGCGTGCTCGGTGGTTATTGGATGCAGAACGAGAGTTATTATATACTTTATTAATACGTGTAACGTAGGTACTATATTGCTGAGTCTGTGCTGTCTGTGGTAGTCGAATAAAAATTGGTAAACCATTTTAGCACTTTTGAAATTTATAAAACGTACTGGAAAATAGCGGTTTCATTGAAATATTTTACGATTACCGACGCGTTCGAATAAAAAATGTCAAATTTTATAACGTAATTATTTTTTCTGAAACGTACCTAAAAGTTGCATAAATTTTTCATTTTTATCATCGTGCTATACAACGTGATGAGTGCTGAATAGTAAGTTGGAAAAAATACGTGATACTGAGATAAACCATTTGCGGTATTCGTATTATTCGGAACATGGTCACTGTCGAGCTTGGCTGATTCTATACTCGTTGAGGTGGAGGGGTACTATATAAGTTGAGGGTTTTATTCGAAAGTTGGTTGGATTTGTCCTTTTTCGTGCTGGTTTATTCGTTCGATAAGTTTGTTCGTCGGTGTTAGTTCGTTATAAAGGATATATATCTTGGAAGCAAAATCGTATATACACTATACATTCGCGTATGTATGACTTGAAAAATCCTAATACCACCTACGTTAAAAAAAAAAAAAAATAAAAAAAAATTACAACGTAGATAATGCTTCTTTGAAATTGAATAGAAATCCTTATGTATGAAAAATATCTATATATATATATATATATATATCACGTCGACTTGTGTCAAAAAATTATTATCGTGGTCTCGTGACCGTTTGAATTTTTGAAAAAACAATTTCCAAAAGAATAATAATCTTATCTATGCGTAAGAAAATTATTATACTCGAGTAAAGGCCCGTATATGTTTTCATTTTTTTATAGATGGTAAAGAAGATGAAAGCGACGAAGAAAATGATGATGATAAATTGGTCGGCGGACGTTTAATTAGCAATAAATCGATTCCAAATTTGGTTGCTGCTGCGGATAAAGAAGAGAGCAATCTTGATAATTCAAAGTTACCAATTAATAGCTCCAGTGAAGTATCATCCGGTACTTCGTTGCTTGCTCATAGGTAAATACATTGTAGTTTTATTAAATAGCAATTTATTAGTAGTATTTTCATAGAATGAAAGTCAGTCATTATTAACCTTGTTTTTTAGCACGATTTTCTATGTTATATTGTCAATGAAAACCAGGCTATTATAGACTGTTGACCTACGGTACATAGGAGCGGAGGGAGTATCAATAAAATTCGTTTTAGAGACTTGGAAGACCATTACAACAATTTTTGGTCATGTCTGATATTTATTCCGTTTTATTTTATTCCCCATTTGCTCAGCTCAATACCTATCAAAATCGGTCAAACTTAGGCAGAAGACCTGGAGTGATGACGGAATTGATATTTTTGAGCAGGGATACTCTCGTACCTAAATTCAGATGCATAAAAAAATTTTCAAAAGGGATGCTGGGGGAGCGGGGCAAAAATCTCTAAAATTGTTTTTCTTATGCCAGACAATAGCTAATGAAAAGTTGCATAACAGATTCAAAAATCAGCCTCCTAGGACAATTAGAAGGAGAGATATGGAGGTTCCCCTCCTTTTTAGCCCGATTTTATTGGTCATATTGTCAATAAAACAAAGCTATTACAATCTAACAACCTAAGGTGAATGAGAGGAGAGCGGAATACCAACAAAATCCGTTTTGCAGTCCTAGAAGACTCCTTACCACCATTTTTGGCCATGTAAAATATTCAATTTTTATTAGACTGGTTTTCTATATCGTATTATGAACGAAAACCAGACTATCACGATCTTACGATCTATGGTGGATGTGGGGAGGGGGTGGAGTATATTAAAAAAATCCATTTTGGGGTCCTACAAGACTATTATGACCATTTTTAGCCATATCAGATATTAATTTTCAATTCTTATTTTATTTTTTCCCCTTAAACTCAAAATAATTTTCTCAGCTCAGTATTGACCAATATCGAATCAAATTTGGGAAATAGGCTCTGATTGGCGACAGATGTAATATTATGGAGTGGGTATAATCTTGGGTCAAAGTTCAATCATACCAAAATTTGAGGGAAATGGCAATGAGGAGCAAAAATTGCAAAAACTACTGTTTTTACACCAACCGATGGAGAATTAAAAATTGTATAACATATCCAAAAATTAGCCTTCTAGGTCAATTAAGAAAATAAGATATGGAGGGGTTTTCCCTTTTTTGGCCTTGAAAACAGTTTTTCCTCCCCTGTCTCCCCTCCAAATTAAGGAGGTACTTCGCATTTCGAGTTTTTTTTTCATTGCATACTTTTTTGTCAAACGTATAGTTTTTGCTATTTTTAAGAAATTTCAGCTATGTCGGTCTCGTTGGAAGTTTCTGCAGGATTTCTCCAAAACGACTGTATAGAATTCGATGAATTTTGTGTATGTTGCAGAAAACAATATCTCCGACACGTGAACGAAGCCCTTCTTTTGAATTTTTCACTTTAGATCAAAATTATTTGAGCTTGAAGAAACTCGGAAGAAGTGCTCTCATTTAGCATAATAATATTCTTGCTAGGTGAAAAGAATAAGAAAAAGAGCTCTGTACACTTGTCGAAGCTACTGTTTTTTACAACATATCCAAGAGTTGTTGAATTTCGTTCAGTTGTTTTCGAAAAATCCTGCAGAGACTTGTACCAGAACTGATATGGTTGAAATTTCTTGAAAATGGCAAAACTTCCGATTGAGCGTCTGTTCAAATGGATTCAACTGTTCCATTACTTCAAATCAATATTATTCCTTGTATTTTGCTTAATTCTTTTTAATTATCAACTCTCAAACGAAAAAAAAAAATGGAATACTGCCTTAGAGATTGGGTATACCTCTTTTGCAACGCGAAGTCCCACCTTGAGCTAAAAAGTTTAAATTTAGTATGAAGACTTAGTAGAGGTCATAGATGTGCTTTTTAGGGAGGGTTTTGCCTCAATTGATGAGCAGCATTCAAAAGATGATCAATGATGCTCTAGCTTCAATCTTTCCAATGGAAGTTCTACCTGGAGGGTGAAAGATTACATCACCTTCAGAAATGATACCACCGGGCAATAATGTACTGAAGTCTAATGAAACTCCCAGAAGCACCGTTGTAAAGATTGCCAGCCAGAAGTTAAAAGACGCCTCAGTAAC
The DNA here is from genome assembly GCA_900060175.1 of Ferrisia virgata. NCBI lineage: Eukaryota > Metazoa > Arthropoda > Insecta > Hemiptera > Pseudococcidae > Ferrisia > Ferrisia virgata. The sequence goes on from FIZR01030654.1 coordinate 39,815, forward strand.
ACAATCAACAGAGGCATCCAGAAGTCTTCTAATCCACCCACAGACTAGCGAATCGGTAAACACAACTAGCTCAGCCTGTTAATAAGGCGAAACGCTGAAAAACATGTCATTGTCAGAAGAAAAGAGCTCCAACAACTGACAACATAGTTTTACTTGTGCCTAATTCTGAAAACACCACTGTTACTGAGATGGTTACAGGTCTTTCAGGATGATACTGTTTCCATCAGGAGCTCTTCTTAACAAACAAAAACAAAAGCAAAAACCAGTTCATTAGTGCAATAAGGGGATACAATGGAGCTGAAAGTCGAAACTCTCAAAATACATTACAGAACCCTTCCCCCGCTTTTAAGGGGGGGGGGTTAAGGTCAAAGAAAGCCTATGGGAGTCCCTGCTCATACAGTAGATTCGGTGGAGTTCCTATATTAGTTCAATTCTATGGTGGTGAGAGTTGATGGAGAAGAATCTAAAGCTTTTTAAGCGGAGCAGAGGGTGCGTCAAGGATGCATATTGTCCCTGCGTTCAACATCTATGGTGAGCATATAATTCACGGGGCTCTTGAACATTGGACTGGTGGTATTTCTATTAGAGGGAGAAGAATCTCTAATCTGCGATATGCAGATGATACCACCTTGATTGTTGCGGATGAAGAAGAAATGGCGGAGTTCGTCAACCTGGTGAAAGATAGCCAGCGAAAAACATGGACTTCGTATTAATGCATCGACAATGGAAGTCATGGTGGTGGATTGGGTCAAGTGTCTTCCAGTTTCTACAGCTCTGAGCAAATACGAATAGGTCAACGCTTTTGTATATTTAGGCTCCATCATCGAAGCAGATGGAGGCTCATGGGCAGAACTATGGCGCCGAATCGCTCTGAGCAAATCAGCTACGACCAGACTGCGTAGTGTCACATGTAATCACAAAATCTCCCGAAAGACAAGGAAGAGACTTATACAATCACTTGTTTTCTCTGTTTTCCAATATGGCGCGGAAACATGGGCATTAAAGGCGGATGATAAAAGAAGAATCGACGCCTTTGAGATGCAGGTCTGGCGAAGGATGCTGAGGATACCCTGGACAGCGCGACGCACCAACATTTGAATTGTCAACAAAATACAGGAGCCAGTTAGGTTAAGTATTTTATGCGAGAGACGCATTCCAGGGTATTTCGGTCATGTGACCAGGAGAGAAGTCGGAAATCTCAAAAAAGACATTTTCTTTGGTGCAGCCCCTGGAAAAAGAGGAGAGGAAGATCTCCAACCAGGTGGTCTGACATCATCAAAGCGCGAATGGGCTCTGTGGTAAGAGTTGCTTCACAGGCACAGGATCATGATGGCGTGCTCTTTTAGGTGCAATACGGTCGTAAGGCTGATTTTTGATAATGCTATTTATGATTGTCTGTCAGTTGGATCAAAAAAAATGTTGCCATTTTTGTCCCTAAACCGCCCCCTCCCTCTTACAAATCTAAACATGATTGAATTTTGATCCCAGGTCATCCTCATTTATAATTTTGTGTTAAATTCACCGTCGATTCAAGTCTATTGCTCAGATGTCTGTGATGAGCCGAGCAAATAATTGTATTCTTAGGAGGGAAAAAATGTGAGATTGATATCAGCTGTGTCTAAAAATGACTGTCGTAGCTTTCCTCGAACCTAAAATGGATTTTGCAGATTCTCCTTCCTCTCACCACTGCCAAAGAACGATGCATTATAGCAGACTGGGTCCTTCGACAACATAACTTAGAAAATCAGAATAAAAATCTCCCCTAGTCGTTTATTTTAAGTACGGTACATTCGAATAAAATTGGATTTTTTTCAACATTTGGAATCTTGGTGCTCGATAAGGAGTATGATAGAAGGGAGTAGTAATAAATTGATAAAAATGCTGATATCAATTGTAGTTTTCAATAAATCTAAACTGAAGACATAAGCAAAAAGAATAAATATGTTATAGAATTTTTAGCTTATCAAAAGTCAAATGATTTTTTATGTTATTGGATGTAACCAAAAAACAGCTTCGGTTTCAATTTTCTGCATATATATATACGTACAAAATTTACGTTGTAATATATTTTTATATGTATAGGTTAGGTACCTACCTATACGAGCTTGGTATAAGATACTATTCGTTGGTAATATTTTTTGAAATGTTGAAAATAACTACATGGAGGATAGTAATCCCTGCGCGAAATTTCCATTTCGCGTAAACCAACTTTTACGTTGTTTTTTTTGACGCGCGATGAAAAAGTCTGTTTTTTCGCTTCATTCGCGAAGTTTATTCTTTTCTTTCCGCTTTTTTTTTTTGCTTGGCTGCTTTAAAATTTACGATGGAAAGAGCGATACAGCGACGAGTGTTAATTATTTGCAAAACTTGTTAACGAAGTTATGCACGTGGGAGATTCTTCTCGTATAAATTGGTTATTGCATTACTCGCGACCCTGTTCGTTGCCTTATTTAAAATAAGGAATTTGTTTTTTTTTTCCTGAAAATTTTCGCTAATGTTTTTACGTTTTAAATTTTACAGGGAAATGACTTCTAGTCAAATCGAATTTTTTAGAATGTTAGACGAAAAAGTGGAAAGCGTAAGTATGCTTCTGTTATTTATTATACCTTTACGTTATCTTATCAGTTACCATATGATTTTGTTCCGAGTATACATATTCTATAGACATAGCTAATAATTTTATTGCCTACGCAATTTAATCGGTATTAGCGTAGGTAGGAGATGTTTATTCGACCAAGGGATTAATGTTATCGATGATCTCGAAGTGTTTAGTTTTCGGGTAAAGTTAGAACTTTAAACCGTGAAAAACGTTAAGTAAAAGTAATCAGCTGATGGTTGAGAGAAAAATATAAAGCACTTGTAAAAACTATAACTCGATAAAATAAGAAGTATGTGGCCGTGAAACTCGACCCAGGGGGTCTGAAGAAAAATAAATTCCATGTTTTTAGGTTGTATTTATCTGGTCGGTTTTTATAAAATGAGGTTAGACTTTTCAAAGAAATGAGAAATGATAGTGCATTTCGTATTTGTAAAATCCCTTTAGTGATTCAGAGATTCATTTTGACTTTTTTTTTTAGAAATGTTTGATGTATTTTAAGAAAATGCGTATAAATTTAGATTAAAATTGAATCAGGTGCTTAAAAGTTTATACAAGAGATTAGTAGTGAATAAAATAAAAGTCACAGAAAAATAGCTGATTTTTCAATTTTTTTGAGTTTGAAAAATTGATTACTCATCTCGACAGTCCTTTGTGCCTTTGATAAGCCTCCACACACGGTGAAACAGCTTCCAGACCCCTTATATAGCCTCCAGACGCTATATATTGCCTCCAAATCCTCCTATACAACCTCTAAGACCATTTATGTGGCCCCTACATGCCTCTAATAGTCCTCAATCCGCATTGTATAGCCCTGAAGCCCCCTTATGTAGTTCCCAAATTCCCTTATATGGCCTCCGAATAATTATAACAGAGATAATTAAACAGCACGCCGTCTGTTATGAATTCTGGGTTGTAAAAACCCGGCTAGTGATGCAGTGAGTTACCTGTAGATAGCGTAGAAAGCAACGGGAAACTACTACGTGAAAGCTCAATAAAAAAGACCTCTCTAGAAACCATTCTGATTCTATAGGTATGAAGAACAAGTTCGTGTTGGCCTTACGTACTTGGGTGTATCAAAGGATAGCAGACCTATTTCCTATTTGATTGATGCGTTCATCAATAGCCTATATAGCCTCCGGATGCCCTTAATAGCTCCCAAGCCCCCCTTATATCGCCCACAGACACTGTTACTAGCCCCTAAGCCTCTTATATAGCCCCAGACACCCTTCAACATCATCTAGACCATCTATAGCCCGAAGCTCCCTTCGAATGCCTTTAATAGTCCCTAAGCTCTCCAATATAACCCTGCAGACGCTTTTCAGTAACCAGCAGACTATCTATATAGTCTCCAGACACCCTTCAATACCCCCTCAGATACCTTTATTAACCCAAAAGCCCCCTTATATAGCGCTAAACTCCTCTTGGTTGCTCTCAAACCCTATTATATAGCCCCTGGACACCCTACATAGCCAACGAAGCTCTATTTTAGGGCCCCATAACGCTTAGACATCCTGAATAGAACCCAAATCTCCTTACACCACCCCATACACCCTTAATAGCCCCCAAGCCGGAGGCTATCAAAGACATCTGGAGGTGAAATAGGAAAGCTTGGGGATGATATAAGGAGGCTTTGATGTTTATCAAGAGCGTCTAAGCGCTATGGGGCTATTAAGGGTGTGGGGGCGATATAAAGGGGCTAATGAGGTCATCTGAGCACTACGGGACTATATAAGAGAGCTTGGAGGGCTGTTTAGAGCATCTTAGCGCTATATACGCGGGCTTAGGTGATATTAAGGGAATCAGGTGGTAAGTGTAGGGGTGCTGTATAAGAGAACCTAGTGGCTGTTAAGAGATTCTAGAGGCGATGTAAGAGGGCTTGGGGGCTATTAAGGGCGTCCAAGTGAAATGGTGCTGTATAAGAGAACTAGGAAGGCTATCAAGAGCATCTGCGTGCTATATAAGGGGACCTGAGGGACTGTTAAGGGTGTATGGGGGCTATACAAGGAGGATTTAGGGCTGTTAAGGGCATCTGAGCGCTATATGAGAGACTGGAGGCTGTTAAAGGTATCTGAGAGTTATACAAGGAGTGCTTGGAGGCAAACAGAGCGTCTGAGGACTATACATTGGGGCCTGGTGGCTAATAAGTGCCCCTTATATAGTCTCCAGAGGCCCTTAATAGCACTTAAGCCTTTCATATAACTCTCAGACACCATTCAACAGCCATGAGACCGCCTATATAGCCCCATACGTCGGTAATGGTCCCATGGCCCCTAGACTCTGTTACATAACCCGCTCATGTCCTTTACATCACCCATACGACTTTTAATAGTCTCCAGGCTGCTTATATAACCTCCAGATACTCTTAATAGCTCCCAAGACTCATTATACAGCGCTCAGTTCAGCTCTGCACAAAGAATGGTTCCTTTTGAGAGATTTTGTTTACCAAATGATTTTATTTGTGCGTCGAGGTTTTCAAATTTTTTTAATCCTGTAAGTTTGCTTTCTTTAGTCGCTTTACTTTTAGTAAGAAATTTTCTCGTAGTTTCTGGGTGGTAGCTTGTGGCGGAGATCTTCTTGATGAATTTGTTGAGAGCGATTGTTTTGATTTCTTTTTTGCTAATATCAGGTAGAAGATAGCGGTCATCTAGTTCTTCCGGTTCGGCATTGCCGAGCCTTGTTGTATAATTCATTTGATTTCTATGGAAATTATATTTGGAGAGGTGTTTTTTCGAGATTTTTACTGTTCAATGTCTAAGCGTAGACTGATTCGATTTTTTGAAAATTTTTAAAAATTTTCGAACTTTAAGTAAGTCTTGCAAGTTTTAAAAATTGAATTGGAGGCTTAAATTTTTACCACATTCTTTTGAGATCATTTCGCTACTATTGTGACTCCGCCGTTTGCAGTTCTCCAAAAAAAGCAAAATTCAGTCCACTCTTGTGTTTACTTCTACTCCTTCCAAGGAACCATTTGTGTGTTTTAGTGTGTGCCAATCCATTGGTGACAGTCTTAATTGATCTTAGTTGATGGCTTAAAACTTGATGTATAAATAAGGAAGTACGTGAGGTTAGTAACCTCAATTTTTATCCTTTAGACCTTCACCAATCCTTGCATAATAATTATTCAAGCCGAAATTCACCTGGGTCTTGGAGACAGGCTGACATCTGTAAATATGCCCAGATACGCGTAGATATTCATTATCAGTTCACCTTGCTAATATCTTATAACTTTTACCCTCCTCTTCTCTCCCTCTCCTCCGCCTATTAAAAATTGTAGAGGAATATAGTTTCCTGGTATATTCAATTTGCGACGTAAAAATTTTCAAAATGACGAACCGTTTCAAAGGCCACTTGTATGAAGTTTAAAAAATTACGTGTACAAAAAAGTTGAAGAAAAATTCAGAGGGTTCAACTTTTGGTTTTTCTTTCAGTAAATAATCAAACCCTTTCACATTCTATCGTTTTGTTTCTTACGACGATAATGTCAGCTTTAGAAAATCGACTTTGACGTTTGTATGGGAAAATTTTCCGTTGACATTTTCATTTTGTGTATATGTGTTGTTTTTTTTTTTTTCAAACATCAAATTCCAATTTTCTTTCAACTTGGCAATTTTTTTCGTTGTCGGGTTGGATGTATAGGAATGTTCCATGTGTAGGTTTCCTTTTCGCCTTTGATCCGATTTAGGTAAAATGTAAAATCGATGTTTTGAATGGAAATGTTATTTTCTGTTTTTTTTTTTTTTTTTTTTTTTTTTTGAATGGAAATTTTTTTTTTTTTTTTTTTTTTTTTTTTTTTTTCTTTATTCGATTCGTATTATAATAAAGGAGAAAATATGTACCTACTTCAAAGGCGTGCGAGATTGCTGCGGAAGGTGTATTATAAGTTGATTTCTCGATAAGAAATACGTATGTAAATGTATTAGAGGTTTACGGCGTGGATTTATGCAATTAGGAGTGAGATGTTATGATTTGACGTAATATGGTCGTTTCCATTTAAGCTAACAAGTTGTCATATCGCGTTTGTCATATTATTATCATTTGATGATTTTTCGAAACGATGAAAGCTGATAGATTAGTTGGGAAAAGCGTTAACGCGTGTTACGAATTTCATGCAACGATGCGAGCCATGGTTATGGTTATATCGAATTTCGCAACAGTGAAATTTCATCGTGTCGTACTCGGCCGATAAAGTTGTACGTATTTTAAAATAAAATATCAATGTAGATAGAATTTTCACATCGTTGAACTGTAGTATGTGGTGAAGTTCCACAAAGCAGGAGGAAAAAAATTAGTGTAACTGGTATTGGCAACTTTGTGTATACTTTTAATACTACTTATTGTTTCTCGTAACCCAACTACCCATGGGTATGTGAAGATGAAAACTTTTAAGAACAAAAGTGACTAATTAACGACAATTATAAACGATGTCGTTCTTCTTTTTTTCTCCCATTTTCTTCTGAAAACTTTCATCGCAAAACAAACTGCGTGAGATAAAAATGAACGTTGGAACGTGTTTGAGGAACTTTTCGAGAGCGATATGAAATCTGAAGAAATTTTTAAAATGGGATTTCACGAATTGTTATAGTTCTGCTTATAACTAGTTTGACCCATTTCGTTTTTTTATTGCGTTTTTATAATGTTTTATGTTAGATGATTCCCCCCCCCCCGCCCTCTTCTATATTTTCGTTATTCTACAGTAATAAAAATACCGATTGTTGGAAAGCATGGTATTATCAATTGTCATAAAATGAAGATACGATCGGTTGCAAATTTTTAGGCTGCGTGAATATAAATTGTAATTTTGTATACATTAATAACGGTTATTTTTCACTGTTTATCGAATCGAGATTTTGAATTGACCTGTTTTTTTTTTCTAATTTGATTGTTAATGTGTGTCTAACAATGAGCTTTTATACGAGGAAAAGATGGACAGTTACTTTAACCTCACCTGTACCTTCTTCACAACATTTTATCCCAATTGGCTGATTATTATTGCATTTCTATTAATACTTCATTGACGACGTTTATAGGATTTTTTCTGATATCAAAAATATATATTTTCATTAATTGTCGCCTATTACCAGATTTATAAACCGGATAAAAATTTTTCACACTTCGGCCGAGTGTGTAAAGCATGTGTGCTGTTGAGGTTATTTTAGTTTTGTAAAATGAGATTTCCAAATTAAGTTATATTTTATATATAAATTCTCCGAGGTATAACTTTACGAAAAATGATTTACGTAATCGTATTCAATATAAAAATTATAACAAGAGATTTTGAACAGGAATACATTCGTGGTAGGCTTCCCCTGAGGGTTTCTAAAAGTATTCGTCAATATGAATAATGGAATGTTTTCATTATTAATCGAAGTATCAAAAATTGATGTAATTTTAAATCTACATACATTTTTTCCATGATACAGTGTGTGTGATGAGTGGTCTGCCAAAATCGAAATTCGAGCTAGGACACCTTCGAAAACATTATAAAAATAATTCGTTCATTTTAAAAATTGAAGGTTAAAATGTTTTGAAAAAATTTAATCGAAACGAATTTTCAAGTATGGAAGTGGGTTGTGGATGAAAATCCGGTTCAATTTGATAATGTTCATTTTTTGCCTAGTTGAAAAATTGAAGGAGCTATTAATACGTGTTGAATCAAAAAAGTTCCACAAATGAAAGTAATGATGATATGGTAGAAATTTCAGCTTTCCAACTCAAATTTTTGAATTTGCAAAATTGTTTCAAAGTTCAAAATTTTTCAATGATGGAATCATTTTTTGCGACAAATTTTCATCATTGGACCTTGATTCGGGAGAATGTTTACGAAAATATTACCTTCGAGCATCCATAATATGTGAAAATAAACCTAATCCCTTCTGGAAAATTTTTTTTTAAAAATAAAACTGTAATTTTCTAAATTTTTGATAAAGGGTAACAAGTTAAGCATAGCAATTCGCGTTTAAGTTTTAAAAATTGCAATTTTATGGAGGGAGGAGCTCTTCAGGCAGGAGTAAAAGTGATTTTAAGTGTATTCGCGATTTTTTCTCGTCGGCGGAGGGGGTAATGAAAAATGTACTTTGGCAGTAATTTTTTTAGTTTAATATTTTTTTTCTCCGCGAGTTCTCGACCGATTTTTTTTCAAACTTGATATAAAAGTGAAGGTGCCTAGAAGAAGTGTTGCGAATTTTTTTCAGATTTTTTTGTACCCTAAATATGACCTTGAAATGGGCTTTGAAAACTTGAAGTTGGTTAGACCGCCTTCTTGAGCTGTCAACTCCAAAAAAATTTCTCATATTATTAAAAGTATTTTATACTTTCTAAAATTTTTACAATTTTTTTAAAATTTAAGCCTTTTCTGTAACATTTATTTTTAAAACCACCTTATTTGGTAAGAAATTCACGTTCAACGAAGAAAAAAGATAATTTTCAAGTGCTGTAGATGAAATTAGAGGTTCTCCTAAAAATTTGAAAAAACTTTGTCTCATGTAAAATACTCCTAATAATATGGGAACATTTGCTTGTTGCCAATTCCGAAAAAAAAACCTGCAAGCCGCTTCTAAATTTTCAAAATTCAAAAAATCTAAAAAAATTTCACAACACTGCCTCGAGGTACCTTCACTTTCATACCAAGTTTTGAATAAATTGATCGATGACTAGCGGGGGAAAAATTTACTTAAAAAACCTCCTCTAAAGTACATGTTTTATTACACTGTCAGCCATTTAGTGACTAGATAAAAAATTGCAAGTAGGTTTAAACATAATTTTTGTACTCTTGTCCAAAGGGTCCCATACAAAACTTTTAATTTGGAACTAGAACTGTAATTTGCATGCTTAGCGTGCTACTTTACTCCATTTTCTAGAAAAATTTAATGTTTTGGCCAAAGTATAGCGGCGGGGGCAGTTTAATCGCCAAACAACCCCTCTCTCCTTACGCGTGGGTTTGTGTATAGTAATTTAACTATGAAAAACATTTTCTTAATTTTTGGAAATTTTCTAAAAATTTTTGAAATTTGAATCAGTTTTGCTGTTTTGCTGATTGAAAAAATTTAGTGTTTTGAAGTCAGTTCGCCTCTAACACGATCCCACATTTGCAGATTTCGAACGAAAGCGAAATTTAATTCACTTTACTAAATATTTGTTCATTTTTTTTGGAAATCTCTATTTTGATGGCTAGAGAAGAAGAAGAAGAGGCCTAGTGGAGGGAGCGTGTGAACAGAATTTTATTATTTTTAAGCCATACGTATTTTGCATATTGTACCTAGCACCTAGACCTGCATAACATTCTTAATTTTCTACAAATTGCCTCAGGTATAAAGTTGGTACTCATACTCGAGTGATGTCCCATTACCTATTTTATTATTTCTGCATTTATCAGAATTCTTTGTATCATATTTTTAAGTGGTTTCTTCGTTTTTCATAATCTCAAATTTTTATTTAGCTACAAAATTCTACCTCGAAGATAATTCTGCATTATCTACCAAATAGTTTTTGGTATCCAGCTTACCAGCTGAAATTCATGTTGGTATTTTTTGGTACATGGCACATAAGTCCTATTATTTAACTCGTTATTTAGTATTTAGTAACATGTACCTTGGTAAGTACACTGGGTATATCGTCTTTATGGTCGTGACGTCGCACCATTAAAAGCTACGTTTCCATAATCTTGTTCTCGATGTTTATCTGGTGATAATACATATAAGTGGGCCTACATTTATACTTATTACTTATCTAGAATACCTACGCACCTCTAGAGTACGTGTACGTGCCTTACTTACGATACATACTACATACAGAGTGTTTCGCTTCGATAGTACTTCCTTTATACCGCAAGTAGAGCAACTTAAATTAGACGTATGTGTAACGCTTTGCCTATCCCAATCATTGCAAGGGTGAAGATACACGTATTTCAAATTTTTTTACTAAAAATCGGATCATTTTAAAAAGTTTTCAAAATTTTATTTAATAATGCTAGAGACGTCCAGTTTGTGCTAAAGTGTAATGCATATGGTGTAGTATTTCCAGTAAAAAAATTAAAAGTAAAAGTGAAGCGGTTCGTAAGATATTTGATTAATGGAATAAAAAATTCAAATTTTTGTCCTTAACTATTGAAAAAGTTCTCGTAAGTATCCAATTCGGAAATGTTTCTTGAATAGAAGTGATAAGGTACCCTCACCCCTTCCTTATCACTTGAATTGATTATATTTCCTTTGAGTTGTTTAAAAATTTTAAAAAAATTTCATGTTACAATTTCTTCGTTTTTTTCAAAAAATTTTTTTATAAAAATATAAATTATACCAATAAGCAGTTTTGCCGAAATATTGAACTAATTCAGAAAAAATGCAGCAAAATTGAGTAAATTTTTCAATAATTTTACTTTTTTTGCGAAAAACAATTTTTTTGAAAAGTAATACAAAACTTAATTTTTTTAAAAGTTAGGGTCAAAAATTTGAATTTTTTTTTGCGAAATTATATGTAGCGTTTTTCCTGATATTATATACCACTTTCTAGTAGGGATAGTTATTTTAGCTCAAAAATAGCCGAACTGAACTAAAATTCGCGGAAAGAGGAAAGTGAAATATGTATTTTTATATTCCAGAACTTCCCTAAAATTGATGTATACATGTATACTTTGTCACCATATTGGGAGGCAGGGGGGGGCTAAGTTTGGTTTCTTAACAATTGTTTCTCTTACAAAAAAAAAGGTCGAAACAAAAGTTGTAGAGCATGAAAAAACGAATATTTTGCGTTTTTGGCCCCTCAGCACCCCCTCCACCGTAATAGGACAAAACTAAATTTTTACCCAAGATGATCCCCACTCAAATATATCTAATTCGCCGCCAAACTGAGTCGATTAACCGAATTGAAGCGATCAAGCGGAGTAAATGATTTGTTGAGGGAAAAAAATGAAATGAAAATAAATATCTGGCATGGCTAAAAATCGACTAAATGGCCTTTTAAGGCCCCGAAACGAATTTTTTTGATCCCCCCTCCATCCGTCGTTGATCGATAGACTATAATAGCCTGGTCTTCATTGACAATATGGCGTAGAAAATCAGGCTAAGAATGTGACACTGTTTGGAAATTCGTTCCGAGTTACGTATAAAAATCCAACGAGCTATTTGAACGTTGGACTCAAATTGGGCTCTTAAATGGGGGAGATTTAAAATCCAAAATTTGGCAAATTTTAGATATTGTGGTCAACTTATGAGGTCTAAAATTTGCTGTTACAGATGAATCAGAGTATTTAGCTTTTGGACCCAAATCCGGCCCAAAAAAGGGGTATTGAAATTTCAAAATTTTGCAAAACGCTTACAAATGAGTATCGGATTTGGTATACAAATTTTCTAATTCGATATTTTACGATTTTGAAAATATTGAGGCTTATAACAATTTTGAAGCTTGTAAAATTAACATCAAAGTCCAAAATCTGCAAATTTTGAATTGAACCTCCTCTTCCAAAGCCCAATTTGAGTACAACGCTCAAATAGTTGTCAAAATCGAATTTTGCAACCATTAAAATCCCTTTAATGGTGTGGCTCGTTAGAATTTATACCTCACTTGTGGAGGTGGAAAAAATATATTTCAACGGGAATTTTCAAGTGTCAGCTTTTTTATGTTTTCGCCATAACTTTGTCCCATAACCACCTACGATAAAGGTAAAAACAACAAAAATGTTTGCTTTTTAACGCTCTGCAACGTTTTTTTCAACCAATTTTTCGAATTTTTTAGCATAATGGGTTTATACTGTGAGAAAGTTTCAACTTTTTAAAAGGTTGCCCCTCTCCCCCCCACTTTGAGAAAACGGGACGGTTCAACATTTTTTCAACTTTACATAGCAGTTGGAAGTACTGTGCAAGGAAAATGCTACTAAAAAGTGAATTAAGCAGATTTTTGAGAACTTTTCGTTCCAATTGGAGATTTTTAAAATGATTTTTTCAGATCGCCCTAGCTCCTCCCCACGACTTCTTGAGGAAAAAAGTCGAAGAAGTAAAAACTTTCATTTTCTAATGCTGTACAACTTTTATTTCAAAATTTTTTTCGTTAATGTGTTATTTGGGAAGTAATTGACAAAAAAAAAACAATTTTGTACCTCTTTGTCCCCCAAAAGAAACACTTTGGTATAAACCGGACAGTATTTTTGGATAAAAAGTTGAAAATTTTTGAAAATTACTTCAGATTTTTAGGGGAAAAAATTCAGATCTGTGTATTTTTACCCGTGCAAAGATCAAGTTAGGCAAAACATTATACATACGTGTAAGTTGAATTGCTCTGCTTGTGGAATGAAGGAAGTACCATCGAAGCGGAACACTCTGCACCTATATTTAACTGTGAGCACATATACATCCAATATAATATTATCATTATTATTGGCTTCATTACACGAGGTAATTTGTTATCACAGGGGCCGGATTACGACGAAACGAACGAAAAAGAAAGATTACTCGAATGCGCCAGAATGAGGCAACTGTTAACCGAATGGGAGCGAGCTAAACAGAAACGTATGACTAGACAGCAAACTGTAGCCAATCAAACGGTACAGACGACGACCACAACAACTCAGCAAGCCAGAAAACATAGATTTTCGATGCCGCATTTAAACGGTGACGTTAATAAACAATATCAATACCCTGTGTGTACGATACGACAACATATGCAATATTATCCAAATTCCCCGAATCAATATACTCTAAGTAATTCGGTAGTAATGTACGATCAGGTTAGAGGGCAATATTACACCGAGCTAGCATGATCGATGCCATTCAAACATCGATTTTTTTTTTTTTTTTTTTTTTTTTTTTTTTTTTCTTTTTTTTTTTTTTTTTTTTTTTTTTTTTTTTGTTTTTCCTCATTGATCTCTTTTTCAAGGTCCACGTGTACCTATCCGCTGTAATGTACATAAATATTATGAATATTTTTTTTCGTGTGTGTGTTTCTTTGTTTTGGTCTCGTGTATAATCGTCAAAGGATTGAATTTTTATTCCAATTGTTTGTGTACGTAGACGTATACTGATGTATAATTTGTGAAATGTTCGAATGTGTTTTAAAAATTTTTTTGCATTTATTGAAAAAGACTGAATTATTTTCTGCGAAACGCTAGCCAAAGATTTTATACGCGTATTGGCGGCTATTAAGTAATGTGAGATTCGATTTTATCCGTTTTATTTATTCAATAGGTTCTGTTTTTTTTTTTTTTTTTATTATTATTATTTTAACGTTTGTTTGTTTGTTTGTTTATTTATTCGTTTGTTCGCGCGTTTGTTTCTTTTCTCTTTCTTTGTCTCTCTCTCTCTCTCTCTCTCTCTCTCTCTCTTTTTTTTCAACTATCTAATTTTAGACGAAATTTTTTCGTAATTTAATCCCGGTGATCGTGGTTTCGATGTATGTAGGAAATGATGTGCGATAAAGTTACTTCGGACGTTGCAATTGAAACTTGGTCTTTGGCCTGGTACACTCTAAAGCTACAGCTATAGCAATAGCTATCCATTCGTTCGTGTAATTCAATTACGAATGTACGGAATTTAATTTGTGCGTTTTGCGTGATGTGATCTGTGAAATATTCGTTGTGTGCAGTCTACCTTTCATATACGTCTGTGAAGGGCTTCTACGTGTAGTATCTGTATAATTGATGATGAAAGCGATTCTATATTATCAAAAATTTTAGTTAATTTCATTAGCTACTTCAACAGATTTTTGATATTTGATCGTGCTACGGAATGGATTTTTATTCATTTATGAATTGTCATTATTTGAATGGTACGATAGATTGTGAATTTTGTATAAGAAAGAAATATATGGGGGTGAGAGGGGAATATAAAAATAAATTTGGCTATTTTGAACAAAAACTTCAAAAAAATAGTCTGGGCAATTTTTTGCCACAGTTATCGCGAAGGGGTTCTTCTGACCCCCCTTAAAATTTCCGGGCTTATGTACAAAAACAGTGTTTGCCACAAATGTGAAATCAAAATCATCAAAAACCTTTCATTTTTTTTCGTGAAATTTCAAATAATGCTGTTTTCGATGCTTGAATTATGTCACGATTTTTATCAAAAATTATCCTCGCTTCCGTTGGGCATTTAAAAATATTTGTGTAATAATGTCCTCCTCATGATGAAGAAAAATAGGACGTCCCCCCTCGTCCCCACTTGAAAAATTTCTACGGAATAACTAATTTTCAGGTATTATCAAAGCAAACCAAGGGTTTTATGGTCTATCAACCAAGCAAACACTTGGAAGGTGGTGGGGTTTTAGGGGTATTAACAAAATTCGTTTTGACGTCCCAGTAGACCATGGATTATTTTAGGGCATTTCAATACTTTCATTTTCATTTCTTCTTCCAAAAACAAAAATCATTTACTGTCTTTCGCGCAGTACTGAGTAAGATCGCTCAAATTCAACCTGTAGGCTTGCAACGAATGGAGAACGGATCTGTTCGAAAGGTTGCCTACTTACAACCCTTGATGAGGTAAGTAACACAATATATGCCGTTCATGCGACAGGGGGCTCCACCCCCCTGGGCCACCCCTGCCTCGCGCCCTCGCTTCGCTCAGGCTACTCGCTTTGAAGTCTTTCTGGCAAATACACCATTTCCACTTTCTTTCGTAAGTGAGCTAACTCAATATTTTTTTTTGCAAAAACAGGTTACCTGTGATTATGGAATAATTTCCTCAATTTCAGGGCTGTAGAACTGAAGAAATTCAGAATTGGCTGGTTTTTTGGTTTTTCATTCCTCAAGGTGACATGTGACGTATTAAAATACTCGTAATGTCGAGCTAGGAACTCGATGCAGAAAATTGACCTGCAATATGACTGAATTCAAATTGAATAAAAAATGGTCAAAAATTCGTAGACTTGCAAAATTTATCGGAATTATGAGAAAAGTATTGAAAAATTATTAATGGACAAAAAATCTGTGAAAATCATTGAAAATTTTGGTAAAAATTTAACAAAAAAAAAGTATAAAACGCAGATAATTAAGCTAAAGTTTGAAAAAAATGTTGAGAATGGGGTTAAAATTAAACTAGAATACGATAACAAAATCGTTGAAAAGCAATAAAAATTGGGTATAAAATCTATGAAAATGCGTAAAAAAAAAAAATGCAAAAAATTGATCAAAAATCAGTAAACATTTTTGAAAAAAAACTGGAAAATTGACAAAATATTGCTGATAACCACTGTAATTTATGTCAAAATTTGATAAAAATTGATAAAAAAAAAGTATAAAATTGGTAAAAAAAAGTATAAAATTTATCAAAATCGCGAAAAAAAAAGTTAAAAAAGAAGAGAAAATTAGCCTAAAAGATGAACAAATTGTTATAATTCAATTAAAACTGCGTAAATAATTTACAACGATTTTTGACCATTT
>FIZR01030655.1:0-84334 GCA_900060175.1 Ferrisia virgata
CAAATTTCTTTCCCATGTACTTATTATTAGCTTTAGCATATCTATTTGAACATTGCGATATTCCCCCTTGTTTAGCTCTCTCGGGTTGTTTTTCATATTAAAAATGTTTTGAGATGCCGTTTTTGGCATCAGGTTATTTTTTTCAAGTAGTCTACTCAGGGTTAATTAACTCATAGCCTCTGTCACCACCAAAAGATTGTTTTTCTGATCATTTTTTCCAAATGTAATACCTAAGTTAGGTATTTAAATATCTTATACAGGAGTATACCTATTTTCATTCGATACTTCCTATTATTAATTATTCATTATTTCAACAAAAACACAAAAATTAGTATTTGTTTTCATTTTAAGTACAACGTGTGAATTTTATAATTTTGTTATTTTTGTATGAATCTAATGCTGTTGTACTCTTTCTTGGCCGCAATACATATTTATAATTATTATTCAGTCAGTTCTAAGTGTTGCTGTTGTAAATGATATATGAGCAACGAAAATATACCTACCAACATCTACATATGTAGGTAAATAGATATTAATAACGTCGTTTTCGAGCATATAATGTCAATGTCGACAAGTAAATTGACACCGATCAGACAAATGAATAGACACAATACAATACGACCTAAAAAATTGAAAAATCTGGAGGTGCGCCAGAGTGCGCCAGGACATACATGATCTATCTACTCTAGAGAGCAAAGCGAGGCATTATTTTATACTCGCCAACCGTCTCGTCGCAAAAGCGAGGCGAGTAATTTACTCATTACTCGTCTTATCGCTGCTTTTCTTATTATGACGGTAGCGGTACTACCTGCGAGTATAATCGTCTACTCATCTAATATTTCAGATTTTGATGAAACCTTTGGGATGACTCATGTGCTAGGGCCACAGTACACGATTATACTCGCCTACTGTTCATGTTCGAAGCGAGTATGTTGACGAGAACTCCCTTATCGCATTTTAGCGAGTCAGCCAACGGTATACTGCCTCGCTTAGCGCTTTAAGTTCTACTCGTATATTATTAGACGCTTCCAGTACACTAGTTGTTATATTCTTCTCAAATTCTTCCCAAGGATCGGTAAAAATAAAATATTCCTCTATTTCCGGAGCCACAAATTGTTCAAGAATGTATACTTCGTTACGCATAGGATTATTTCGGGAAGGATTATTTTTAATTGTGATTTGTGGTGTGTACCAGCTACGAAGAAGCAGTCGTGTCTGCGCAAATGTGAAAAAAAACACAACAAATAGAAAACCATGCGAGGTTAATTACATACTTACATAGGTATTTACAAAACTGTTAATGAGCAAAAGCAATACTTTTTGAGAATCGAAAATTGTACGTTTTAAGAAATAAAAATTGAATAGGATATGCTTTGATTCTAGCAGGTATTGTTCAAAGTATACATGAGGACGATTTTCTCCTTTTTAATTTTGTTTTTATAAAATCATAATCTAAATGTAAACAATTAAGCAGTGCAAAAGCAGAAAAAAAGAACTATATTGGCCACTGGTAAAATGAAGGATTGGTCAAGTGCCTTTTCTGCACTCTCCATAATACATTTAAAAATTTTTTGATGAAATTTAAACAAAAAGTTTTGAAATAAGTGAATTTATTTCAAGGACAGTGTAAATAATTCAATTCTCAATTACACTTATTTTTCGTCCAAAAAAGGCTCGTTTTAAATTTTTGAAAACAAAAAGTTTTAAAATCTTCAGATCATGATTTTTTTCATCGAAGTGAAAAACTATCAGGTACGAAATTCAAATTTATTAGCATATCCCTTCAGTTTGTGATAAAAATTCTCCGAAAAATTTACGTCATCGTAAATCAAATAAATAAAGCATTTGGAATATTAAGTAAGTAAGTAAATATAGGTAATTAGATGTAGGCAAAGTTAGATTTCTAATATAATAATTAAATAAAATAAATATATTTTTTGCGGAATACAAAAGCAAAAATTGAAAGCATAATCAATCCTATTTATACTTTTTAAGAAAGCCAAAACAGAAAGCAACACTTTCAAACGCCTTACAATAGCATACAAACCATTAAAGGTAGCGTTGAATATTATTTCACAAAATATGAAACTAATGTTGGCATTCTACAAAATTTATACAAAAATTCAGCTAAGACGTTTCCACATGAAATTCCAAAATTTCAAAGTACCATCACCCAGGATATGAAATCGTTGTAATTATCAAGTTATTTCCATGCATCATTGATGCATTTATCCTCAAAAATGAACCCCCATAAAAAGAAAAAGTTATAATGATGACATAGGTACCTATCAATTTGTAAAAACGAGAAAAATTTAGCGATGAACGAGAATTGGCGATGGATATTGATAAATTTTCAATTCATAAAAAATTATTCGACTCAATCACAATAGCGTGATTTGATTTTATAGACTAAAAAAATAATAAAATCAAGTGAAACGTTAATACTTCCATTAGAACCAACCTAGTTTAGTAAAATTGATTTTAAACTTGTAATTTTTCTACAAGTTTAAGTTCGTTGTGACAAAATTTCATAATATTCTAAAACACGTTTCGACCAATATAATATACATCGTATTACCTATTTTGAACATGAATTTCATACGTACCATTTCTGGAGATAATTGAGGATGAACACAGGCACAAAACAGATCCCACCAATACTGTAAAAAGTTCTGTAAATGCGATGAACCGGGGGCAGCTTCTACAGATCGGGTTAAAGAATTGAAAGGCTGTAACCATGGTTTTGAATTTCCAATGAAGTGTACAATTTTCACTCCTCTTCCGTACCTATGAGTACACAGATGAAATGATTCGTAATTATTTTTGGCAATTTTTTACTATTTTACTGCCATGTCAGTTGAAAAGTATGCCAAAATTTTCATCAGAAATTTTTTACATTAGTTGTATACTTATTTTTCTGTTACAAGGTAATAAACCAGAGTAACAATTTTTAAATACATCCAAGTGTACTTAGTATGTAATTGCTAACCAAGCACTATTTGATAGCGATGACGTTTGTACAAGCATGGGAAAATTAAATATCTTATTCATTTTATAAACGAAATATAATTCAAATACCTATCTCAGAAGAAATCAATGCACGGAAAAGTAATTAATAATGTTCATTAGTATTTTACATAATTGTAATGAATTACCTATTGTCAGATCATGTCCATCTTAATGTACATCGAATAAGGTTTAAAATTCGTATGCGTGGTTTAAAACAGTATCAAAAGAATAATTCTTTAAAAAATTTTCAACTTAATCTGTTATCTTTTTGAAGTATACAAATTAACAAGTAGATTTTTAATTCATTCGAGTAGGCGAGAATTATCAGCGATTCAATTAGTTCATGAAGTTGGGTCATTGTAATGGACACATAGTATTAAGAGGACTAATTAAACGTACCTAATACCACATGCATTAAAAATAACCCAAAGATAACGGTCAAAAATTTCATTCAAGGTTAGAAATGAAACTGATACACATGCGAGGCTTACGACTCATAAATGGGGTTAAAGTACTCTACAAGTTAGATTTTTTGAATATAACGTTGGTTGATAAGAATTCTTCCTTACGGGTAAACTGGCTCAAATATTCATATTGAAACAATAAAAAATGTTCGAAATTAGGTGATGAAAAAAATAACTTTGAAATTGAAAAGAAAATCATAACGTTTTTCAAGATCAACAAAGCTTAAATAGCTGGTATTAAGCCAACTAGGCCACCTGGTCAGTTGTCATTTGCAAATTACAAAGTAAGGTATACAGTGTAGGATATATTATTTTAAGCCATTTTAATATATTTACCACTTGAAAGCGGGTAGATACGAATAAATAGCAGCTGAACTCAAATTGTATAAAAATGGTAATCTTTTGCTAGCATCACTTGTGGCCCAATCACTAAAATACATATTCAATAATCCTTGATCGCCACCTAAACGCAGATTACAAAAAGAAAAATATGTATACTTGACATAGTCTGGAATTCTGAATCGAAATTTTATTTTTAGAAAATATACCATCAAAACTTCCATGAGTGATCGCGAAATCATACAACGCTTTAAAAGTTTCATTGGACGGTTTGAAAACGAATACGCCAGAATTGAAACAATCCGGCCAACCTACATCAGGTGCGGCAGACAGTTCTTCCCTTTCGAATAATTCATCACAGTTTTGAAGTACCTATTGAACACAATCAAATATCTGAATATGCAAATCTAATATTGAGACGGTAATAAAAATATCTACTTAAGAAGATAAATAGATAATAAAAGCGGCGTAATTCGTAAGCCAACCGTAAAATCGTCGACTATATAATTTGAATTTTGAAAATTCTACATGATATTAACCAACGATGTCGTCTATAATATGTACTTCAAATGCTATATTTAGTATTTACATACGATAATTTGTTAGCAGCAGAGTGTAGAAATCAACAGGGACTTATTAATAGAAAACATTAATAGTTACCAATGTATCGGCATCCAGAAAAACACATTTTTCATATTGTGTTAATTTCCAACAATGTAATTTGGTAAACGTAATACCCAGTTCGGGTCTGGCGAGTAGTCTCAAATTCTCGGTATCGGCTGAATCTAAAATGTTTACTTCTTCAACTTCGTCGTATATCGATTGTAATGTACCGCTGGAAAAACAAATAGAGATGCTCATTTCCATGACAGATAATAAATATAGGTAGTTACCTAAGACTAAATATCTTATTGAAAAATATGTTTTAGGTATCATATGTGGGTATATATTATATAAATACTTATGCTTACTTACTTAAATATGCCTGACTATTTTGCAACTTATCAGCGAACATTTCAAAGATTGACAATAACAAAAAGGGAAATACATTTTGAAACTACGCTTGTAATAATCGACACAAATTTAAAAATTGGAGACAATTTTGAAATTTTTCATTGCATTTGATTGGAATACATTAGGTATTTTTACCCCCATTTCAATTAAATATAATATATGATTGATGATATCATTGAGCTAACAATATGTATCACTGATAAGAACTTATCGATAGGTGGAATGGGCGTATTGCTAATTTGCTATCTGTCAATTATGTCATTTATGTAATCGAAATTCATTATTAGTTTAGAATAAATATCATTCGGTTCGTCAATCGTATCTAATTCACGCAAGTAGATTAATAGAAATTACAATGTATCTATTTTACTTTCTCAACCGTGCGTACACAGTAGATCATCTAGAAAAAAACTAAAATGAAAACGTAATTACCGCATGGCTAATGTGACATTGGACGAAACAAGTACGACAAGCTTATGCGCCGTATTCACTTTTTTCAAAGAATGTGCCAAAACCAAAGCACCCAATGCATATGTATCATTTGTGACCAAAGTCACCCATGCTTTATCTGAAAACAAATTCGTCAATTAATATCTGCTGCTCTCGATAGTTATTAAGATCAATTAAGAAATTCAAATTGACTTTATATTTTGAAATCGAAAAAATTAACGCTTGCTAAGTTGAAAAAACAATTGAAATCATTTATGAATTTCTTATCTTTCACAAGTGGTACAAATATTCAACTCATGTGTCTTACCAGAAATTTTTCTTCGCCGGCTTTTCAAATCACGTTTTATTAAAAGTGATATAATACCCAGTGTTGAGACTTACTATAATAGAAACTAATTCTGTTATACCTAATTTAAACAATCAATAATCTTCCATTACCTATATTTTTTTGATTCTGTTTTCTACCGTTGATAAAAAGCTATTTATACTGAATTTAATTACACGTAAAGTTCAAGACAAGTCTGAATGATTGCCAAAATTATATTCTTTGAATATTCAACGCTCTTTTAAAACATTATTAGGTTATTTTAAGAATTTATTGTTCTATAAAGATACGCTCGCCGTTAAAAAGGATTACTTACAATCATTTACTCAATATAAAAGGCGTTAATGCGATATAATATGTTTATGATATTTTTTACTGCATCATAACCTCATAAGTCTTTACAGGTTTTATATTTGATTAGAATGAATAGTAATATTTGCACTTGACTCACAAATCCAGAGGTAGCCTATGTTTTGAAATACTATCAAAAATACTTATACGTGTAATAATTACGATTATTATTTAAATTTCATAACATTACTCGGTACATGATAAAAAGATTAACTGATTGTTGCGAATATACTAAAAATATCCTTAATTATGACGCACAAATTTAGGTAAGTGTGCCAGAAAATTTACTCAATGAATTATTTTGCGTTAAAAAAATTCTGAAACACAATAGATACTGTTTAAATTTTTTTGTCAGTCATTTTGTTGCGTAGTACGCTTATTCACTTGAACCAGAATTAGTCTCAGATCATGCATATGCAAAATGAAATAATTGATAAAAGGATTTCTTGCTCAAAAATTAAAACGCAGTATAACTATATACTATTGCACTTTTCTCGCTTACGAAATAAATTTACTGGATAAACAAAAATTATTTTCTCAGTAAAAGATGATAATTTGAACAATACCAGATAAAACGTATGAAACTTTTTAAAATGTATTTTCATGATTCAACTACCGTTGGACTTGGATTCCTACATATTTCCTCTGATATCAGTGATCAAGTTCATGAATCCTATCAAAATAATAACTGAATTTTTTCAGAAATCTAACGTGTCTCAAGCGCATTACATCATTACACTTTCCGAATATTTCAAGATTTTTTTTTAATGAAAAAATTATCCATTTAAAGGATAGTTCAAGGTTATACAACATTTTACAAGTATTATAGATTACAAGCTATCTTATCTTTGATCTCCATTTTGGCGCACGTTTGTTTTTAAAACTAATGAATAAAGATCACAAATAAGTACTAGTAGGTAATTTGTGGAGAAGTCAATCTACCTAACAACGGATTTCAGTCTAATACACGTGATATTGTACGTACAAAATTGAGCGACTATTTATTCATTTTTTCAATGCATTTTATAAATTATATAACTAAATAGGCGCACGTCAGCCTACCAGAGTTCAAAGCATGCATACAAGGTTATCATTGAAAAAAATAATTCTTTTTATCGATATTTCGATGTAATTCCGATAGTGATATGTTGAAATTTTGTAAAAATTTGTACATCACAAGTTCAAAGACGAAACAATACGAGAAGTAATCTATCATGAATTGAATCTTTTATTCTTTATCATACTGATATCTAATTTATTTTGTGTTTTTTCGGGTACTTAGTCAAAAAAAAACCACATGATTGCTTTCGTACACGATATGGAAAGCATTATTACGCATTGGCTTACGACAAATAAAAATTTGATTTTATTTCTTTCGGAAACAAAACTAAAACGATCGCGTTTCACGAGATTAAATGAGAATCTTCATTTGGTCGGAAATGCAATGCATGTAAATTGAATCAATTGATGCACTGTCAGATCGTATGATTTATAACAGAGAATCAAACGTGCAAACGCATAAAGAATAACATGAAAATAAGAATTGGTTAGTTCGAATAGGTGAATTTGGTATATTTTTCTCTGAGCTAAATACATAAATGTAGTCGAGCAGTATACAATTTTACGATAATGAAAAATATGAATAACATATGTATATCTTGAAAGGTTGATAATGCACGTAATATGTATAAATGCACCGGTATGCACATGTCAACGTGAAATATATCAGCCTAACAAAGGTTGACTGGGAAAAAAAATCCAATAATGTAAGCAAGAGCAAAAAATAATACTTACTACTCATTTTGTCAAAAAAAAATGTTAATTCACTACTTAAAAAAACAACACTATTGTGAACTTCGGTAATTCAAATACGAGCACTCGGTTTATTTTTAATCGTGGGTAGCGTTCACTGCTCGCACATCGTTTGCCGGTTTTAGCCCGATACTGTGCTCTGAAGCTACGGAGAAAAATGTATTTCAGTGCATTGAATCAGACGCACACATGGTGGTAAAGTTATATCTCAACGTCAGTGATATCAGTACCTATATAACTTCCAACAAACACTATGTTGACTATCGAGGTTTTTACATGAATGGAATGTAGTCTTTTTGCATTTACCTGGTTAACACGTTTTAAAAACGGATTTATTGACATGTGGACGGAAAAGTAATTGAAAGCTTTCTAGTTAAAGATATTTTTATACGAACCTTTCGATGTACAGTAATAAAAACGATAGATACCAATGCAATTCAAAAGTGTACTATTCCACGTACTAAACAAATGAAATATGCTTGACTGATTTTTAATTTACATATAATAAACCGACAATATTTGTACCTATCCACCCATTTTATTAATATTTCTACGAAACTAATCAAGTCTTAAAAATTGTTTTCTCTGAGGCAATAGCATTATTATTCTCAATAAGAAAATAAGGAACTGATAGATAATTGAAGACAAACAACGATTTTTCTTATTATTATTTTACAAAAATACTGTAATTTTTCGATACTTTTGATTGATAAGCTACTGAAAAATCTTTGACATATATCTACGGAGTAACTGAGTAACTTTTCTCAATTGTATAATAAGATTGGAATACCACTGAAATGAGCCGAAAGACATAATTTCTAGTTTGCACTTCCTACGGATACCTGTGTTTTACCTACCTAATTAATATCATACGGACGAGCGTATAAACCAAAATTGTTTTCATTGCACCATAATTAAAACACAACGTACCATATTTATCAGCACTACACACTCAATATTTCCTGTAAATATTTACAAATGGTACTTCGGAAAACATATCAGCAATCATGTTCACCAACGGACAAAAAAATATCATCGGTAAAACTCACATAAATATTTTATTCAATAATGAAAAATAAAATTAATGACATTGACATTACAAGGTTATATGAAAGCACTGCTTCTAGATTAAATGCTTTGGGAGGGAAACAAGTACATTCGTACAAAAGAAAAAAAAAGAAGGGAAAAAACAAAAACGCTCATAAAATACTTTATAAATGACTAGTACACGAAATCTGGAAGCCCTCTCAAACAGCAACTAAACTACCAGATTTACTGGGATACATCGAACCTACAAATGAGAATACTTTGAATAATATTTTCATCAGTATTATTTCTGGACAAGGAAAAATTATATTTAAAAAATATTCCATTTAAATCCGATAACTTTGTCATTGCCGAAAATCTCATTCTAAAGCACGTACACATTTTCACCCCATCAAAATGTAAACCTTCTAACGATGAACTAGACTTAAAAATCATAATGGATTAAAAACCACGTTCGAAGCTCTTCGAGAATTGTTGTATATAAAAATGGTATGGTAGAAACAGGATGTAACGTGACGGATTTTAAAACAATGAAATTAAAATATAACAATGTACAAAAGTACTCGTAAAAGGAATTAATAAAAAAACAGCCAATCAAAAACGAAAAATAAAATAAATAAAATAGGTAAACCTAAATAAAAAGTATCTTATCATGTAATTGAAACGATTAGTAAAAGAAATCATAAATAATACTCTTCGTTTCCACGTTAATAAAAATAAGAAAATTAGAAATTGCTCGATCATCTTCACACAACGAATATTATCACACCACGAAATTCTCCCAAATGTTCGCAATCATATACCATCACACACAGACACATTACATAAATACGTATAATCACGATTGTAAATGCGCATCTGAAATGCCATTCCAACTTAAAATTTTATAATAAATTTATCACTGGAAATAATACTAATGAAAACAACGCGCTAATAAATAATTAAATGACACACATGCATTACAAGACTAGACAGTAAATATACTACATATGCGAATAACAGTAACAAGTATTGAATATTAATACAATAACAAGAATACGAAGTTTGATTTGATATTAATGCAACAAAAAAACAATAATAATAGACCGGAGACAAGAAAAAAAATATGCAATATTTTAGAAAATATGGACTTTAAAAAAATTCTTGCTACTTAGGAAAAGAATAGCAAGATTCAAGCTCTACAGCAGAACACGACGTTTTATTGAAAAAATCCCTAAGAAGTGAAAACTATAAAATATAGTTAAAAGCTTCGTATTCTTATTCTTCGCCCATTAATATCTTGAAAATACATGAAAGGTTTTCTATTGCAACAGATTAATTTCAGGCTCTGGTTAAAACCTTATTCATTGACATCTGCTGAATTTTGTGAACCAAATGATTGCTGACTGCTACTAGAAGCGACGCTACGTACTGCTTTTCGCCCTTCTTTAGCTTCTAGATACGATTTAGGTACCCAACCTTCGGAGCCAGAATCTGTAAGAAGAAAGAGATAACATATGTCATAGGAGAAAGAATCAATTGATGAAGAAAAATACGGGTTCATGTGAAAGAGATACTTACTGTGTACTTTAACGTACCACCATCCAGCATTACCGAATCTTATTAGTTCTAATTTATCTCCTTCTTTCAATGATACCTCGTTCGGACCAGATGCACAGTAATCTGCTAACGCTACGAATTTACGACTCTGAAATACAGAAATACGAATAAATAAAGTGATTGCATAATTTAGTTTTGCCTATTCGAATAATTTAAAAATAGAAAAGGTTGAAATTTTCAGAATAGTGAAAACAAAATTATTATACACAAAGAATAATTTTCTAAGATTAAACTAACCATAAAATGATTAGAAATGGAATCTTCATCATCCGAATTACTCAGTTCTGATGAAGAATCATCGCTAACTTCATGATGACTATTAGGACGACTAGTTCCACGGCTACTACAGCCCGACGGAGGTTGAGCATTCTCCAAAGAGAACGTTCTGTATGGCCTGTAAAAAAATCCATAATATTAAGCATAAATTGTTAGCATTTCACATAAATAATGATGACAATTACCATTTCTCAGCATATTGTTTCAACTTTTCGCCTTTCAATTCCGTTAGTTGCTCGAATAATACTTTTTTAATTTCCTTAACCCAGTTATCTTTTTGTTCAACAGTACTGGCTTGTATGGTATAAATTTCTTGTCGACCTTCCAACCATACTTCAAATTTTTTAGGATCGCCTTTGACCATTTCTGTCAATCCGATTTTCGACATCTTTGCAAAAATTAAAATAAACCAAATGAAAAAAATAAATCGCACGTAGCTTAAAAAATATGATTTGTTGAACGAACTTACTTTCAACATGCCTTTAAATTGATATTCTCCTTTACCAAGAACTGAAGATTTTTTGCAGAACAGCATCGCTTTACGGTATAAAAATATATGTCTTCTTAAAGGTTTCAATCTTAACTCTTTCAATAGATCTTTTTTGTTTTCAACCCACACATTGAATGGTGCCTGCAATAACATTTCTCCTTGTTCGCAAATATCTCCCTGAAATATTCGCGCACATAATTAGCACACGGATGCAGTCGAAAATACACGAAAAACTTTTACAAATTACCTTAAATCCGGTAATTGATATTTGATGCATTCGATCATTAACGCATTTCAGTACTAATAACATACAATCTAACGCTTGTTGCAATTCTTTAATGTGCTTGTCGTCGTCGATATTATTGATTAAATCCTATAACAAAACGTTGATGTTTTCAGCATGAACATTTCGATTAACAGCAGGAGGTGAAATTCTCGAAACCAAACAAACCTTTAATAATAATTGGTATTTTGTGATGCGTTGAACTGGTTTCAACATGTACGCAGCTAATGGTAACTTGTGGCCTAATTTGAGCTGACAGCTTAAAAAGAATTCGTTTCTTTCTCCAACTTTCTCACGTAATTTATCAGACTTTATCATATTTTGACAATAAAAACTATACAAA
Organism: Ferrisia virgata; assembly: GCA_900060175.1. Taxonomy (NCBI): domain Eukaryota; kingdom Metazoa; phylum Arthropoda; class Insecta; order Hemiptera; family Pseudococcidae; genus Ferrisia; species Ferrisia virgata. The sequence goes on from FIZR01030655.1 coordinate 11,803, forward strand.
TGAAGGAACTCATCTTGCTGTAAAAATATAAAATCCAAGATGAATTTAAATAAGTTGTCAGATGCACATTACATTGACGATGATTGAAAATTTGAAAAGTGCATATAGCTTACCTGCTTTACAAATAGGTTAGCAACTTTACCAACATCTAAAATATAGGAACATAAATCGGGTAGAAATTTTTCTCCATGAAACTGTTGCAGTTCTTCTAAATTACAGAACAGAATATCTTCTTTGCCTACTAGCTCGTTAGGAACTATCCCTTTCATTTGCTCATCACGTAGCATATCTTTGTATCCCTATTAAAATCATGTTTCATTAAAATATTTTGAAATTCAAATATCAAATTTTTCAATTGAATTTTCACTTACTCTGAGGATAGATTTAATTTCAGAAACGTATACTCTTTCTGTATCGAGTAATTCTTTCAATATATGATGTTGCTTCGAATGAGCTTGTATTAATTCGATGATTTCATCATGACCGAAACCGTTCTTTAGATCTTCCTGTAAAACAAGTCAGCATTTAAATTTACATCGAAATATAATAAAACTGCCGATTAAATTTTAAAAGCTTACAGATTTTTCAACAACGCCGTTAACAAAACAATTGGCATTTTCTTTTTCATTTACGATCACGTTATCTTGGCTATGTATGATCGAAATTTCAGGTGAGACTGTTTGAACTGGTCGATTCGGTTTCACAAGCAATCTTCTAAAATTAGTTATCCTTTTATCGCACATGACTGTTACATCTTCTATTCTTTGTAAAACCTATAACAGAATGATAACATTCGTAATTTAATTCGCACGAGTTTTAGGACAAATAAAACACATACCTGTGCCACTAAGGCTTTAGTTTCAGGATTAATACTGTCTTGAAATAATGTATAAAGATCATCGGATCCAGATACATTAAATTTATCTGCACTAGCAACAAATTGTTCCATTTCTGCTAACACATTTTCTACTTTCTCCGGGAACATAGAATATTTTTCGATATTTTGAGAACCAAGCATTTCTATGCCTTGAGAGCACCATTTATTCGCCTGCAAGAAGAAACCAATTCAAAGTACTTGATTAAGTATTAATCTTTTCAATGTATTCAGATATATATTTTTGCTTATTTGTATTTTTTCTTCAGTTGTAAAAAATAGATATCTGAGTACAAATTATGTTATACAAGAAAAGAGTGAAAAAAAAAATAACTGAATTCAAAAATTAATTCATAAGTGTGAAACCAGGTTTTAGAAACTAGTAAAATTCACTACGAATATTGTAAACTTTTCACAAGTCCCATCAAAATTTCTTGTTATTTTCAGTAAAATTATTGAAGCGAAATTCCAACAAAGTCATAAAAATTCCATTCCCGTTAATACAAAGAACCAAAGCACGTCACAACCTACTTTTTTGATCCTAATCTGAAACATCCTCGCTTTCTTCAGTATGTCAATTCTTTGCAATAATTTTTCAGCCAATGATTGATTAATTACTCTTAATTCTTCGCATTTCGGTTCAATGCTGTCAACATCGATGTATCTTTGACTGTCTAACATTTGATCACCCCTTTGCATTAACTCTTCACTTTTATCGATTTCAGCCTGTTGCATTAAAGTTACCACAAATAAAGCATTAAAATACAATTAAAGCGTGCATTAGCTATTTACAACCGGCCAAGCTGCCAAATAGCTTTGAACCATTACCTGGCACAATGTGTGAAATTTATTCAATTCTTCGATCAAAGTATCCACATGTTCCACCGATTCACCAGTTTCATTCATCTCCGATGCAATTTTCAGATACTCCACGAGTTTTTCCTGGTTAAATGAAAATAAATTTTTCGAATTTATAAATGAAAACTCGGTATGTTGAACTTTTATTCGAAATGGCCTTGGAATTTAGTAGTAAATTACAGTACAAATTAAAATTGCGGTCAAATTATTTTCGCGTCAGAAATTTCTTGTTTTGTGTGCTAGATTTTCAAGAAATAAATACAAAAAAAAGTTTTCCGACATTTTTTCACAATTTTGTTCAAACGTAAAAAAATTGTTCCGAGTTTAAAAATAAAATCGAGTATGCATCAATTTTTCATGTCTATAATACGAATATAAAAGTTTAAACATATCTTCATTATTGAAAACAAACTAACATCAAACCAGTTCTACAATAATTTTCACATTCAGGCAATATAAATACATAAATACTCGCTATCGACTCACTTTAATTTTTTCAAAATCTTTTTCAAACGTCCTCAATTCCAAACACTGCTTTAATTGACTAGCATGATGTTCCCAAAATTCGTCAAAAATTTTTTCAGTTTCGTCCAGCTGCACCAATAATCTGCAACAAAACATTAACCGTAACCATTCACTGCACATTTTTAAAATTTGAAAAAAATAATAATTTGAATCTTTAACATCGTGAAATCACCTAGAACAACAGCACCGATCAAATAAAACGATGGAAAGAAAAATACGATAATATCCGCCGCGATGGAGCCGCGCCAATAACCGGTATGAGAATACAATAAAATAAAATTTAATCGCTTGTTAAGCAAAGCATAACCATTTAGAATGATTTTATTGTTCAATTACTGACCAGATACCAAAATTTATCATACACAAATTGGAAAATAAAATTTTTCAAATTTTGCATGGAACCAGGCTAACCACTCGACCGATAACTATAGAATTTGTGATAAATAATTTCGTAAAATTATCATTTCGATTCGGAAGTTTCTCATGAGAAAAATAAACACTCCTGCTGTCCCAGGAGGCAAATGACAGAATGAAAATGTGAGCATTGCTATAAAATCAGCAATGTTGCAGAAATACATCTGTCTCTAAGTGCTGATTTGCAATATTTTATCATTCGAGACGATAACGAAGTTAAATGAACAAGTAACTATGACGTAATGTAAAATTAATACTAAGTAATGATTTTCTTATTATTAATTCAATTGATTTTATAATAACGATAATCAACAACTCCCAGAACAAATTTCTAATTTGAAAATACATCCAATACTTTGTTGGATAATGTAATTTTTATACTGATTACATTTCATCTAGATTTTGAAATAAGCTTACCATGGGAATTTCTTTTCTCGCGAGAAAATTCAAGGAATAAAATTTATTTTCGAAATAGAATAAGGCAAACCATTTTTATCGACAGTTCAATTATGTCTCGTACACCGCGAATACATAAACAAATTAGTAAATTAACATAACATGAAAATATTAAAGTGAAATGTTAAGAAATGTGGCGGTAAAAATACTACAATTCAAGAAGAAATATTGAAATGTTTTCACCAATAAACAAACACTGGTTGTAATCATGATTTTTTTTTTCAATTTACATTTCAAGTGCAAAGCTAATAGTGTTGTAAAACAAGGAATTTCGAGTGAATAATTGAATAAATGATCGAAAAAACACGAGCGATTTGATAAAAAACCTATTAGGAACAGAAGTATTTAAAATATTTTCCAACGCGTGATTATAACATCTATTTATTACTGCGATTGACATTTGTATCTACCTTGACCTTAAAATTCTCAACTAACTGTGATAACGTTCATTATTACACATCTATATTTACCTTTCAACAGCGGAAATATTATTGATAGCCGATGGTGGTAGCTGCCAGGACGGATTTCCCTGTTTCATATCCTTCAATAAATCTTCTCCTTTTTTGGATGAACTTTGAATGCTTTCTTTTAGTGCGTTGTACTTGGATGTATGATCGGTAAGTTGATTAATAGCGTCGTCTACATTTTGAGGTAATTCAGTGGAAGAACTACGTACAAACTGGGTGAAATCATCTAGTAGTTGCGAAATTGATCTCATTTGAAGTGAAAACTGTTCTAATGCCTATTCAAATACATCAAATACAAATTGTGTTTTCAAAATGAATGATCTTAAAATCAAAAATCAACGAGAAAATCATACAATTCTTTGCTGTATCCAATCTTCATGAGAGTATGGCAAATCTCCATTTAAATGGGAGCTTAATTCTGACTTATCAATGAGTTGATGCAATTCTTCAACATTATCACACACCACCACCTGAAAAAAAAAACCACGATCGATGTAATGAATCGTTCTCTTTTCAATCAAGAAACTAATCGTCAATAAAACCATACCTTAAATTTGAAGTCTTCTTTAAAAAATGTGTTACTAACTTCAGAAATGGCTTTTTGAAAAAAACTACTGGGTCGAATTACGTAAACAACATGTATCAGCCCGGGAAAAAATTCCTACAAATTACAGTAAATTAATTTACACCTTGCAAAGTATGAGATTACGTAAATGATCACACTCAATTCAAAGCATTATTTGAACTAATTCATAACATCGCCAATGTTATTGCTATGTTTTTCAAAAGAATTCAAATACCATAGTTTTGCTACTTTTTTCCAGTTTACTCTCAAATGTAAACTAATATCGCAATGTTTTTATCAACAAACCAGCAAGTTTCATATGATATGCTTGGTGGATTCTGAAGAGAAATAGATACACATGTACAATGTCAGATGACGTAACATATTAAATTACCGTGAATTTGAACAAAATGTGTTTCACAGAAGTCCATTTATCATTTCGTCTATCAACGATTAAAACGAACCCATTATCCGCTTCGTGTAATCTAGAAATAAGAATTCATCGATTAGTAATAAAGAGGTTTTAAAATTTGGCCGAGTATCGAATAAAATTACTCACGAAGGCACTGCTGTAATGTATGATATTAATCGTTGGTAATCCGAATCCGACAATGTGCGAAATAAACCATTATCCGGAAAAGTAATTATGGGGCATCTTTCTTCCGTTTTTCCTCCTATAAAATCAATAACAAATAAGAAACGCCGAAGTAAAGAAAGTGTTTTTTTTGCAAAGGTCACCAGATAACTTTAAAAGGTTAATAATTGATTATATTTCTTGTGAAAAAAAAATAACAATATGATACATACCCGATATTATCACATATTGTTGCAATAATAGTTCGGCGATATCGCTGATAGAAATACTTTCCATTTCATCGGAACCATTACTAAGTTCTATCCCAGGCATTTCTACTACTGAAAAAAAGATCAAATAAATACATGTTGAACCACTTATACAGGGAAAATACACGAGTGGAAAATCAAATCTCATGCTGTGAGACTAGCAATATCAAGTTTTTCAAACAACATTCAAATCAAGGTAATGAGATATCAAAAAGTTGAACGAGTATCTACAAATAAATTTTTAATAGAAATCATACCGTGAGACTAAACATGAAATTACAGCAACGTCATAATGAAAAGAAGCACTTGAACTTGTAAATAAATATACAAAAATACAAAAAATAATAAAAATATTTGAATTAATAAAAAAAAAGAACATTCATTACCTGCTCATTGATATCAATAATACTTCTTCAGTAAATATACATGAGTCATATAGGCAAGAAATTCAAACATAGAGAAGGAATAAGCGAGGTAAATAGATTTTTCATAATTAAGAACATTTAATAGTAAAATTCAATGATTGAAAGTTCGATAAATGAATAACAATCAACTTGTGATGAAAATGAAATATGATGATTGATTAAAGTTCTCACATAGTTGGTATATCACGTAGAAAAGAAAATACAATAATTTTCATTGGGCTGAACCACATTTCACAAAAAAAATTATACAGAAAAACACTTTCAGCTGTGAAAAACTGCAATGTTTACATCACGTGCGTTGTTCATAGTAATTTATGATAACTTCATTTTTACCGTAAAAACATGATTATTTCGTATTTTCAAATTTTCAATCTCAATATTATTTCAACTTTTCACTATTTTTTTTTCAAAATTAAGGCTTTGTTCAATACTGAAAAAGAAATTTACTGGATTGAGTTTCAGCCACTACTTACCATTACCACTTCGGCTAACAACAAGAAAATGAGAAAAATAACCCAAAGTATGGTTAATTTTTTTTATTCATTATTCAAATTTACACAGAAAATCATTTTAAAACACATTTTGCTCATTTTCAAGTTCATTTGGTAAATTTTTCGAATTTTCGTCATTTGATTACTACGTATTCCTATTTTCACTCAAAAAAAAAAATGAAAAACAAAAAAACAAAAAAAATTTGGTTTATTATCGAAATTCTATTAATAACCAATTTCAATCAACAAATTTGCTTGAATTGTCTCATGTATGCAGTGATATCGGCTTTTGCGAACTTAGTTTTATCTATATCCATGTTTGTGAAGATGTTTATTCAAGTTTTTATTCAGCATAAATTGAACTAGATGAATCATTTTATCGTATTAAGGGAGCAAAATGCTGCTTTGCTTCCTTCGCGGATCATTCAAACCTGCGTTCTTCTTTTACGATAAGAAGAAAAAATTATCATTCACAACAAGAAACAAAAATTATTTTTGATTTATAACTCACATGTTGCGAAAATAAACTACATTATTTCATTACAGTTAAATTTAGGTCCAATATTTTATTTAAAAACATTTTTATCTTAACATTTATAGACTTTACTTTAGGGCAACCATTAAAATAAATAATGAAACACGTTTCAAACTTCCAAAGAAATATAAAAATATAGTTTTGATGTAGTTTGTAGTTACTTGTACAAGCACGTCAAATTAATACTTGATAGGTAGGTGGGCACTAGGTACCCAACGAATGTAACCCAACACCTAATTCAAATTCTATACGAAGACTGAAGACAGGTTCCACGAAAATCATAATTATTTTCATACACGTTTTTGAGAATAAACCTATATTATTCTGCGGTTTTGTTCGTAGAAAAAGTATATGTATAGGCAAGAGAGGGATAAGTTACGTTTGCTCATCCACCAATGACCTTAGAGATCTTCATACACATTTCATGTTTAGCGGTACTACATGACCATCATGTTCGAATAAGAAAATATCCGTAGTTTAGTTGAGTAATGTTCGATCATTTTACAAGATGTATTTCGCATGTAGTTTTTTTGTAATCATAAGCACGTGCTTCTTGGTCAAAAGTAATTTATTGTATAGTATTTCAAATAATTCATAAAAATTTTAACATTTTTATCAATGCCATTTATTAATAAGGGTGATTTTTAGGCATCAATACGGCTGATAAATATAAGTACGCAGGATGTTTTGCAAATGATGATAAAACAAAGTTATTAAATGAATACAAACAAAGTAACATTGATCCATTCACTGCAAGGAACTGTGTAGATATTTGTGGTTTGAGAAATTTCGCTTACGCAGCATTAGACAAGTAATTTTAATGGTTTCATTTTCATTATAAGAAAATTAATTTCGTGTTTTTTTCTTTATTCAAATGAAACAATTTTTTTCATCGTCATTGTAGATTTCAGTGTCGGTGCGGTAATTTTCAACCATCAAAAATAGCTCGAAGAAGTGATGTAGAATGTTATTACGCAGCCATAAGAGACGAAAAATATAACCCATCTGGAGAGTCCAGAGTAACAATATACGAAACTGGAATTATTCGTGAGTATAATTTTTACCTATATATTAATTTGAATGAAAATTCGTCTTTTAATCAAAATAATAACTAAATCGAGATTTAAAATTTATAGCAAAGGGTGAAAATGCTATCCCCGCAAAAATTTATTTGGGATGTTACATTGACGATAAGCCTGATTTCCGTATTCTCAAAGGATCATGGCAAGAATTTTCCGATAATTCGCCAGATAAATGTCATAAACACTGCTACAAACAAGGATTCAAATATTTTGGACTCACTTACATGTAATAATCGCACGTTAACGTATTAAGAATACCCGATAAATTATATACGTATATGTAAGGTATTTATTATAACTAGGTACGTTAAATCGAGAAAATTTTTGATTCCAGTAAAGAATGTATGTGTGGAGACACGGTACCCTTCAAAGATATCAAAGTTTCTGAGCAAGAATGTAACACTCAGTGCGCCGGAGATCCTCAAGAAATCTGCGGAGGTGGTTGGAGATTAAGTATTTATGCAACGGGGATTACCGGTAATTATAAAATATTGATAATTCTCCTGCTATTAAATTTTATCGTTTGCTTTGTTGACCTAACTGATAGGTACATATATTTTTATCATTTTTTTTATGTAGAATAGATACATCTAATTCAAAATTAACGACCCATGTATAATATTATCGATTTGTATAGGCATAAATACCTACCTACAAATATTTTTTGATTTTTTTTTTTTCAGATATCCCAGAAAATAATAAATTTATCGGATGTTTCAAAAATACGAATAACACAAATGGTAGCGAAATAAAAGGAGAAATTACTATGGAATTGAGTAAATCCAACAGTAACAGGCGTTGCTTGAATATATGTGACCAGAAAGGATACAAATATTCTGGAACTCAAAAAGGGTGCGATTATTTTCTTATCTCGAATCAATAAATTTTAAAAATTTTAAATACACTTAAGAGACTAAGTAAATATTTCAATTACAGCTTTTGCTCGTGCCTTAATGAAGTACCACCATCGCCATTAAAACTTGAAGATTTCAGCTGTAATGTTAACGAATGTCCAGGCGAAATAACTGAGAAATGTGGAAGTGTAGACAAAATGAAAGTATTCAAAACAAGGAACGCCGGTAACGCTATCGTATTTCCTATTTTCTCACTTGTGCCCTTGAAACATGTAAAACGTTATCTTTTTCGAATAGAAAACATCGAGATCGCCGAAAGCAAATATTTAGGATGTTATAAAGATCAAATTAATTTCCGAACACTGGAAGATTGCAAAGAAATATTTGAACTCAATTTAACACCTAAATTTTGTAATGAAATTTGCAGACATAGAGGTTTTCCTTTCTCCGGAATGGAAGCCGGGTAATTCTAACATTCAAACCATAATATTAATTTAATTGTACGTATTTTAAAATGTAATCATACCTATACATTCATTTCCAGTAAGGAATGCTATTGTAGTCATAAATTCCCATCGATATACGCAATATCCAAAGAAGGAGAGTGCAACACTCCATGCAGTGGTAATCATTCAGAGTTTTGCGGAGGGAAATTAAGATTAAGTGTTTACGATACCGGTCTTCCACGTCAGTATTTCCATTTATCTATAAATAATCACAAAGAAAATTCGTTATTGGTTTCAAATTTATAACTTCTTCGTATAAACAGATCCTCAAGCCGATGTTCAAAGCTGGTACGAAGGTTGTTTCAAAGATGACGATAAAGATAATAGAGTTTTCAAGGGATCTTGGCAAGAATTGGCCAATAATTCTCCTAACGTGTGTCATAAATTATGTTTACAATCGGGATTTATGTATTTTGGATTAACTTACATGTGAGTAGACTAAGTAGGCAACAATTTACGAAGAAAAAATTTGAAGTTTTCATGAATCCTGCTGGATTTTATCATTCCATCCAATCAATTTTAGAAAAGAATGTTTTTGCGGAGATGAAATTCCTTCTCAAAATTTGACAGTAGCGGAAACCGAATGTAATACGACATGCGGAGGAGATTCTACCAAAATATGCGGAGGTGGATGGAGGCTCAGCGTATATAGAACCGGATTAACTGGTAATAAATACTGAGATATAATGTGATTATAGTGCATAAGTAATTAATTAAACCAATCAATAATGTCTAAATGATTAATTTTTGGCCAACGCAGAAGTACCAGTGGATAAAAATTACAGAGGATGTTATCAAAATGACGGAAATTTGCTGACGGACAAGAAATTAGAACTTTCAAAATTGCTTAATCCAAAAAGATGTCAACGCATTTGCAACATATACGGATTTCCTTATGCTGGATTAGAACGCGGGTATGACCAAGTACAATACATGTATAAGAATACGAAAGCATGCAAATACCATACCTACCAAGCAGTTCGAGGTTGGATTATAACAATCTTGGTTTCAGAATTGAATGTCGATGTGGACATAATTTACCCAGCAGACTTCCCTCGCAAGATGATTCTAAATGTGCTATGAAATGTCCGGGCGATGAGACGAAAACCTGTGGCGAGAAAAATTACATAATGATTTATCGGACGGCAGTTTCAAGTACGTAATTTAATTTCGATCATTTAAACGCAGGGGGTTTTGGAGACGTGAAAAACAAATTTACGTAATGATTTTTATTTATTCTGAGTAAATGATCGGTCTAGTACGTATATTTACAATTAATATCTCGGTATGAAAAATCCCAAATGATGCCAATCACATTTTATTAGGTAAATGATAAATTATTCAAGCTTTTGAATACGGTAACAAATTAGTTATTTTTTTCTGCTTCGATGATGAAAAAAACCCAGCAGCAGAGAAGTTCGATATCGGTGTACGTAATTGCCAATTTGCATGTTTTTCTCTCCGGCTGAATATTAAAATTTAAATCTGTTCGTTGCTATAAATAATGAAGACAAAATTTTACGTCACAAAGAATATATTAATTCGGAGAAAAACACTTTATAACTAGTTTTATATACGTATAGTTTTGTTCGGTGCAAAAATCATAAATAATTGTTATTAGTGGGGAGATGCAAATGTAGGTAAACATTGACCTTAAGATTTCCCCATCGTTTACTAAACCTGTTAGCGCTTCAGTATGATAACAGTGTTAGGGCAGTACATCACCATGTTACTTTATGTTATTCTTATTATCGGCGCGTCTATTTTAAATAAAGGTAACGTACACTGTCATCATAAATGCTAATGTTATTATAGATACATATCTATTGTCTTTTAATGATGAATTTCAGAAGTCGAAGCTGCGGAAAAATATAACTATGCAGGATGTTATGAGACTACTGAAAAATCAAAACTCTTATACCAATTTGTGAAAAAAGATGAAAAATTGACCCCCAACAGTTGTGTAGATTTATGTCATTCCAGACAATTAGCTTACGCCGGATTAGAAAAGTGAGATTTAACTCAGAAATGGAGAATTCCGGAGTCATATTTTTGAATAAATTTATTTAAAGGGATGAGTGTCGCTGTGGCCAAAATCAACCATCCGAGATAATCAGAAGAAGTGATGTGGATTGTGATCACCCTTGTCCTGGCGATAGCAATTCTAAATGTGGAGGCGAATCTAAATCTTCTGTCTATAAAACTGGCATAGCAGGTAAGTTGAATTGAAAACATTTGTCTGAAAATAGAATACACGAGTAAGCCTACCGAAGAAACAGTCCTATCTTTGAATACAAAAATAAATACATATCGATCATCTACTAGCATTTTTTTATGAACTAAAAATAGGTCTTAAAAATATGAATAGGTAGGTGATCGTTTATAGTTTCGCAGAAAAAGTTTTTGATTCCTCAAAATGGGTTTAACAATGACGTTATTTTTGAAAAAACAAAAAACAAAAAAAATGATCGAATATATTCATCTATCTACCTACTTAGTGCCTACCTACCTACTTATTAATCTAATAATGTTTACGTACGTCATTATATCTTTTTCAAACCTTTATAAAAATGAAAAATTTATAATGGAAGAATATATAGTATTTTAATTTTTCAAACAGCCAAAGGTGAAGACGCCATTCCAACCAGAGTATATTTGGGTTGTTACAAAGATGATAACACCGAATTCCGAATCCTCAAGGGTTCAACTCAAGAATTTCCCGATCTCACGCCAACAAAATGTCATCAACATTGTTACAAACAAGGATTCAGATATTTTGGATTAACTTATATGTGAGTGATTTGAAAATAGAAATAATTTTACGCGTTTCCGTAACCAATGAATTGGCATCGAAAATTTACGAATTTTTAGTAAGGAGTGTTTCTGTGCTGATCATGCTCCATCAAAAGAAGTAGAACTTTCTGAAAGTGAATGCGATTCACGTTGCAATGGAGATCAAAATGAAATTTGCGGTGGAGGATGGAGAATGAGCGTATATTCTACCGGGATTACCAGTACGTTGAAATTTTTAACTAATCCGATAATAAGTTTTTCGCGTGTTTAATGCAACCTTGAAACTAAGTTTTACAATTTTTTCCCAAATGCGAGGTAACTATTTAAATTGCAGTTATTAAAAATAATTTCACGTGATTTGCACAGATATTCCCGACTACGGAAGATTCGTTGGATGCTTCAAAAATGCTAATATTAAAGAAATTAAACCAGAAGTGACTTTAGAATTAGGTAAATCGAATACGAATAGAAAATGTTTAAATATTTGCGATCAAAAAGGATATAAGTACGCAGGTGTACAGAGAGGGTAATTATACTAATTTTATACCAAATATACATACGACTAAAAACATGTACGTACTTTTTCTCAGAATTAATATACTGTTAAAATCTTTCAAATGTTCTACAGTTCGTTGTGTCTGTGTACGAATGAAGTACTGCCTCCAACTTTCCGAGAAGATGATTACGCTTGCGAAGTAACCAATTGTGCCGGAGATCCTACTGAAAAATGTGGTGCTAAAGATAAAATCAAAGTTTTTAGAACTCGACAAGCAGGTAAACACTTGAATGGATGTAAATTTCTGAAAATACCTTCATTGTTATTAGATACTTTCACTTCATTTACATATCTGCAGCTAGCAACTTATTTTAACGAAAATTTTTAGATAACGTTCAACCCCGGGACGTTCGTAAATTAGGCTGCTATCAGGATCGAGATGATTTTCACGTTATGGATGAAAGTAAAGTATTATTTGAACAAAATTTAACCCCGCAATTGTGTATCGATACCTGCAAGCTAAGAGGATACGCTTTCTCTGGTGTTGAATTCGGGTAAATTATAAGCACTTATAGAAAAAAAATCATAAAATTTCTCCCCAAAAATACCAATTTATAATGAATGTTTATTTCGAAAATTTCAGCACGGAATGTTACTGCAGTCATTCATATCCACCCCTTCATGTGAAAGTTGACGAAGCAGAATGCAGCACTCCATGTACCGGTAGTCCAAATGATCGTTGCGGAGGTCCTCTTAGATTAGGCGTTTATGATAATGGATTGCCTCGTAAGTATTCTTATCTACTGTAGTGATCGATACGATAATATCACTGACTTGAAAAAAAAAATAGAACCAAAACGGCTCGAATGACGAATGAATAATTTTTTGCAGATCCTCAGGCCTATCCTCACCAATTCTACATTGGCTGTGGTAAAGATGACGTTCCTAGTGACAGAATGTTGAAAGGAAGTTGGAATGAATTGAGTAATTTATCGCCCATTATTTGCCACAAACTTTGCGTTAGAACTGGGTACAAATACTTCGGATTGACTTGGATGTAAGCACTCAAATATTTTAGCGTGTTCTAGATTCATAACTAAGCACATAACGTATAAGAGAAAATAAATGCAACAAAAAAGCACTTTAACAATTGAAGTAATTTTCAAGTCAAATAATGAATGGAATATAATTAACAAATAATGGAAAAAGTACACTAGAAGCCTGTAAAATGGTACAAACTATAGAAATATGTGATGCTAATGACATGTATTTCATTTTCATTTCGTATATGTGTACTCTGGTATCTTATTTTCATCTAACAATATTGGAAGAGAAGGAAAGGAATGAATTTAGCGGGCGAAAAGTTACGTTTATTATATATTTGTCAATTTCCAGTAAAGAATGTTTCTGCGGCGATGAAGATCCAAATCCTGATCTCATTTTGCGTAATAATGATGAATGTTCAAAACAGTGCGGTGGTGATTCAAACATAATGTGTGGAGGCGGTTGGAGAACCAGTATTTATAGGACTGGACTCACAGGTAGGCAGTATGCACAAGTACTATGCACCAGGCACAAATAATTTCCTTCTCATGTCAACTGATTTTTTCAATTCAACATTATAGATGTAGATACAGAACACAACTATAAAGGATGTTACCTCAACAGCAATAATATTTTATTAAATGACAAAAAAATCCAAATGATTAAATCTCTTACACCCAAACACTGTCAAAGTTACTGTGATATGTTAGGATATTTATATTCGGGTGTGCAAGATGAGTATGTCAACTTTAAAACCTTAGATACGTTGGTTAATGTTAATGACACCTAATAATCTAATGCACCTTGATATAAATGATAGAATCGAATGCCGTTGTGGAAATTATCTTCCTACTGACTCGAAACCCGAAGGAGATGATAAATGCAACAAAAGGTGTCCTGGTGCCCCCACGGAAACGTGTGGACAGAAAAACCACGTGAAAATCTATCGCACAACTGTAATAAGTAGGTTACTAATTTGTGTTATGATAAATCACAAGATTTTTTCATTGATAACAAATTGAGAAAATTTTAATTGCTTTCACCAGCTTCTGATATTATTGCCACGGAAGAAAAGATTTCAACATCTGGCTTGAATTGTACAGTTTCTTTAACGCTCAAAAATAGACAACAAGTTTGCGTAGGAAAAGAAATATTTTCAGAACCTTTTGATAAATTGGACACCTCTGTTTGGTCTTACACTATCAAAATACCCAGCGACCCGGTAATTTTATAAGCTCGGCTGGGCTTTGTTATTTAATAAGTACTAAAATGATTTATTATCTCGATCTCTAATTTCGTTACAATTTTTAATTCATCTTTGAACAGGATTTCGAATTCGTAACATACGATACATCTGATGAAGTAGTCTATGCGAAACAGAGTAAATTGTTCATCAAGCCGAAAATACAACCCGATAATTACATCAGGGGTTCGGTCGCATTGAAAGAGTAAGTACTGTATGACTGGAAATTTTTCGTACAAAGAAAAATCTTTTAATAATAAAAATAACTAAGCAATTTGTTTCTCTATACAGTTGTACAGGTAAACCAAACACGGCAGAATGTACAAAAAAAGCACAAAGTTACAATATTTTACCACCCGTTTTATCCGCACAAATAACTACAAAAAAAAGCTTTTCATTCCGATATGGAAAAATCAACATCAGGGCTAAACTGCCTCTTGGTGACTGGATAGTTCCAGGTAAATAGATACGTTCTAAGGGGGGAAAAGACTTGAATACAAGAACAAAATTTTCTCGACGAAAAATTATATAAACTTAAAATCTAATAAATGTTCCTTTTCTTTCATTAGAAATATGGCTTACACCCGCTGAAAATAATTACGGAGATTATTACCAATCCGGCCAAATTCGTATCGCCATGTCAAGAGGCAATAAACAATACGATTGCACAAATAACCACTACGGTCAGAGACGTCTAGAAGTTGGAGTTTATTTAGGTCCTCAATATGGTGTTAAACAGAAACTATTTTACAAAATGGCCACCGATAGTTGGGCTAACGAATTCCATAATTATACAGTCACTTGGACACCGGGTAATACAAAACTTTAAACCAGAAAGTTTTGTTTTTTGTTTAGTAATAATCCATACTCATGAAACTCTATACCTTGTAAATTTTTTTAGATAAACTCTTGTTCCAAGTTGATGGTGAAGATTTGGGAGTCATACAACCAGAATCTGACCAAACAATTCGTCAAATTGCTGGATTACCAGATAACACCGAATATATTTATAAAGAAGGAACGAATAAATTAGCTCCATTCGATAGAGAAGTACGTCCATCCAGAATTCAATGTCAATCATGAAGTATTCTCGAGAGTACTTCATTATTGATTTTATTTTATTATTTAAAAAAATAAAATTAAAATAATTCGTATTGCAGTTCTACATTACCTTGGGAGTTTCTGTTGGTGGCGTGTCTGATTTCCCTGATAATTGTCAAGCAACTCCGAAAAAACCATGGTCCAATACTTCACCAAAGGTATATTTCATCTTAATACAATAATTAATTAATTACATTTTTTTATAATTCATATTAATCGTACAATGTATCAACGCGTACCACGAGTCACTACAATATTCTCATCAGTTATCAATACTATCAAACTTGTAATCATGAGTAACGATGCATATTTGATGGTGGGAAGAGGAGAGGAGAGAGGAACAACATTCGGCTAGACTTGGCAAAATGAATACAGACGATTGTTTGCAAGTGATCAGAATTGGAAGGGAATTTTAAATCTTCACTTTGATAATTTTTCTGTTATTGAAAAATAAAATGCCGCTTTGTTTTGTTTCAGGCCATGTTGAATTTCTGGGAGAAGAAAGATGAGTGGAGAAGCACTTGGGTAAATGAGAACTCAGCATTAGCAGTCGAACATGTGCAAGTTTGGTCACTTTGAGGAGTAACATTCTGATTTAATATGCTGGAATGAATTAAAATTTCTTGATACTCAATTTGCTAAACACAATAGTTATTGTTGTTTAATTGTTATTTTCTATCATTAACTAAATATGTGTGCATTTCTTGTTTCAAAAATTGAATTCATTGAAAAATATTTTTTGACTCATATTAAATAACAGAAATCATGAATTTTTATTGTGCCATATCATCTAAGACTAAGTATTTTTATGAACAGTTGAATTTTTAATTTTTATACGTTCTTTTTGATTACTCTGTGTATGACTATGCGTAATTACGTACAGGTACGCACTTTTTCTTCTAAGTACCTGAGTACTGTGATACATTATTATAATAAAGAAAAATTTCTTTCCCTTTGTGATTTTAAAATCAAAATCTATTTTTAAATTTTACAATCAACAAATTTTTGATATTTATCGTGAAAGAATGTTTATAAATATTACAAATAAAAACTTGAATTCTTATTAGATTTTGTTTAACAAACATAAAGAAATAATTCCTAAAATACGTGAATTGGTACACAACATTAAAATAACATCGAAAGAACACTCCAAAAATCATCCTACAAAATCATGATAATTATGCACAAAAGGATCACCTGTAAATTGAGAGAAAACAATGTAGACACAGAAAGAACAAAAAAATATAGCTACTTAGTACCTATATATGTGTACACTGGACAACAAAAAAATGAAAATTTCTAAAATATTACCAGTCATTTTTGAAACTAAGAAATCAAAGAGAAATCCGATAGGTGTGTTGGTGTAAAGAAATCCCGCTAATATTCCCGCTAAATGTCCTATAAATGATGCATCCGGCGTCAGAATATGGAAAACTATTAATTCAATCCAAGCTATGTATTTCGAAGCTATAGGAAGTCCGTTTATACCCCAAGGTAAATGAGCAGTCTCCATGTATATTATCACTTTAAACGCGTACAAAACACCTGCAAATTGCAACGCTTATAATCTCAATTCTAAATAAATTTTACTTAAAAAATGATTTATACACATATTATAGTCCATTCAATTTAAATTGAGCCCTTACCATTACAAACTTAATTATTATAAACCAGCCAGATTGCTAGAAATCATTTAATTGGTTCATAGCATAATGTTTACATTTTAGTTCTGATAACCGGAGTTGAATTTAAATTAAAACAGATTATATTCACCTGAAAACCCAATACCGCATGCATTCATCAGGTAGGGACTTTTCAGCCACATTGAAAATCCATAACATAATAATACATCGATGATGGTTGATGCCAAAGCTAAGAATATTAATAAAAACATGAAATTTTTGCTACCATATTTCTTTTCTAAATATTTTCCCTTGATTAGATACGACATCATATTGTAATACAAATGCATATCGTTGGCATGTTCGAATACTGCTAATATCAATCTTCGGTAATCTTTTTTTTCTAATATTGCTGATACATTTATACAAACTTCATAATTTGTCCAAGGAACTTTTATTACTCTCATATATAATAATACCTGCAAAAAATAAAAGTATCCAATGTGTTTCAGATTACAAAAAATAATCGAGATCTAAATGCGCGCATATTATTAACGAGAGAAAAATTACTTTACAAAGATAGGTACCTATTTATTTTGATAATTATGAATTACAATGATGTTAAAGTTGCGTAAATTTAGTAAAACTTTTTCCCACTGATTTTATTATTGAATAAGAATAGTTAAACGTAAAATAATTATAATGAAAATCATCAAACAACTAAATTTTTCTCAAGTGAACACATGTGATTGTAAGTGATTTGTTAAATTGATCAAGTAAAAAAGAAAGTACTCTTTAAATTGATATTATTCTACTACACTCACAGGCATCAATTCTGATTACTTACGAAAATATTAACCAAATATTCACAAGCTATCAGATCAATTTCTAATAAACTGTTAATAGCATTCAAATATCATTTCAGATGAAATTATACATTTTACCTGCCCAATAATAGTCGTTAAGGTCACATAAGGAATTTCGTTCAGACCGACATTAACAATTTGGAATAATATATACAGAATACCAAGTTGGAAACCAGACCCATCGCCGTTATTATGCATGATTAATTTCAATACAAAAATATTTTAACAATACACATGTCATTTTGATTTTGTTTTTATGATTAGAAAAAAATCGCTCAACCGTAATTATGCATTTATAAAAAAGAAAAACTTCGGCAATAGCCGAATATTTTCAATTCACAAAGAATTAAAAACAAACAACGTAAAAAATACTTTATTTTTCACAAAATTCAAAAAAGCATATGTTTAAAAGTTAACAATTAGTGACTTTTAAAATAATTTTTTCAATACGTTTCCTACGTTCAACATGTTTTTTTTACACAATTTCCAAGCTACAAATAAAACAGCGTATATTAAATACAAAAACAAAAATGTTTATACTAAGTACATTATACTCATATTGCTATCGTTAAATAAATTATAAGCGCGGAAATATAAAATATACAAAATTAGATACATAAAAAATGTTACACGGACTAAAAAAAAAACCTGTTCAGAGTACATTACATACTACTGTCATATAAATATATATACACGCTGACACGCAATTCAAAATTTAAACAAAAACAAATGCTGTTTGGAATTAAAATCTTTTTCGTTTTTTAAAAAATAAAAACACTTATATAAAATTGATATGTTTTTTTTTTTTTAGAAGAAAGCATCGCACAACCGAATATTTTAAAACATGTTCGCAGTAAAATAAAATACCTTGTCTACAATACGTATATATTCACACACAGACGAGGAATGTATCAAGTATATTATAATCGTAACACGTAATCATTTTTTATTTTTCAACATCCGCGAAAGTTAATATTGCACATCTAACGCAAACTAATCTAACAAAATGAAATAGCTGGTTTCAATTAAATGTTTGATCGAAGACGAATTTATAAGAAGCTAGCGAACGGAAGTCCTTTAAAGGATATAAAGCTATAAACCCTAAACATTTTAGTTGTACTGTTCCGGTAACACGTATGAAATATCGTCCCAAGGATGACGGTAAAGTCCTTGTTTAAGACGTTTCTGATCCAAGTAATGACCTAAAAGTAAAAGATAAACGATAAAGTGAAATTCAAATCAAAATATACTTCAAATACGAACTTTGAAAACTTACCAATAAAACCGATACTTCTTCCAAGTACGAATAAACTATTAATGGAGCCCATATCGATGTATTCTTGGGCTTCTTCTCTGTAAACGTACAATAAAAACATTAGCAGAGAATATTTTGCGAGGCCATTGACCTTTCATCGATAATCACTTACCTTGTGAAAGCACCGCTGTGTCTTAATAAATCACAGAAAGCGACAGCGATAACACCGTCAACGTTCAAAATTAAATTAGGTTTCTTCGAAGTAGTTATACTTTCGACCTCCAACGCGTACTGCAATAACGGAGTAGCCGGGAAGGTTTGTAAAACGAAATCTTTGATAATTTTCACACGCATGTCTGGATTGTTAATCTGTCGCGAAAATAAGTACGATTAATAATAGTTAGAATAATACATCATTCACTAAAAGAGAAAAGAACCATGAACGAAAACTTACGGATTTCACACGATGTCCGATACCCATAATAAGTTGCCCTTTGTTACGCATTTCGTTTACGAATTCCATTGGTTTTAAACCGGAATCATAAGCTTCACTGAATTGTTTAGCTGCTCCGTTCAAGGCTCCTCCGAAACGATCTCCCTATTTTAAAATAATATTATTTGAAATATTTCAAATAAAATATGTACTACGTATTCGAATAAACCGACAAAATCTTACAATAGTTAGAAGACCAGAAACCAACGATGATACTAGATCTTTTCCAGCACGAGCACAAACGATGGTGTTATGGGCTCCGGATACAGCCGGGCCGTGATCAGCAGTAACCATCAAACTCATTTCGAAGAATTTACATACGTACGGAGGTAAGGCTCTTTGGAACCACAAAAGCGATATAACACCTCCTATTCCCATATTCGTTTTCAATACCTGAAAAATCACAAATAAGTTATTATCGCGTTGATCTTACAAATGCAAGATACGATACTTCAATAAGAAATCTAATAAATTCACTCACGTCGGTAATAGGCATGCCAGCGTACAACAATTCTTGTCCTCTTTCATCGCAAATACTTGTCATGAAAGAGGCTGGCTTGCGTATTAATCCCAATTCTCTAGCCCACGAATAATCCATCGGTACGGTTGGAGGTGGCACCTCAGGTTGGGGGACGATAATACCGTCTTCTACTAATTTATTATACACGTCTTGGATGATATCACCAAGGCTGTCGAACGAATCAGGAACATTAGCACCAGCAGCGCGTAAAGCTGCATTTTTGGCTACTGCAGTTTCGCGATCCGAATTAGCGCACGATCCGGCGTGTCCGAATTGTACTTCCGAGGTGAACATGCCTACGAATAATAATATAATCGTTAGAGTTTTTTTCGAAAAGAAAAATTTTTTAATTCCACAAATAATCTAATACGTACTTGCGCAAGTTCCTATACACCAAGCGACTAAAGGTTTGGTTATTCTGCCATCTTGTAAAGCAGCACATACATCGTATTCTTCGATACCGCCGACTTCGCCCAGCAAGATGATCATTTTGATCTGGAATAATTTTAACAATGATTGGTAAACGATATGATCGATATTTAAATGAGAAAAAAAGGAGCTTATAATTACTTCGGGATCTTGCTGATATCTCATAATATGATCCATGAAATTAGTTCCTGGGTAGCGATCACCTCCGATGGCAACACCTTCGTATACACCATTAGTAGCCTTCGAAACGATGTTATTTAATTCGTTGGACATACCTCCCGAACGAGAGACATAGGCAACACTATAAAATTATTCGACATATTAAAGGAAATAATCTTGATTATTTTTTAAATTCGTAATTCAATTTTCTCGCTTACTTTCCAGGTCTGTACAATTTCGAATGTAAAATATTATCCATCATTCCACCAGTGTTACCAATTTTGAAACACCCTGGTTTCAAGCCTCCTACGGTAGCGGGCCCGATAATGGTAACGTTCTTCTGATTAGCTTCTAATATCAATTTTCTAGTCATATTTTCAGGGATACCTTCGGCAATAATGGCGATTGTTCTTATCTAAAAAATGAAACAATACGTGAAATCGTTATAGTCACGAATAAAAGCCAAAATCAATTTAATTCTTTTCATGTTTCGAAAAAAAACGACGAATTGGATTACAAACAAATTCTCCAGGGACAGTTTTTTTTGGTCGAAATGAACTCTGAGATGATTAAAAACATTTCTTATAACACGAAAGGGCAATAATAACAAAAATCAATGAGTAAAAATACCTGAGGGAAACTCATAGCTTCTTTGGTACTATCGTAAGCTGACCGCAACGAAGCAAAGTTGACCATAACGTCGGTATCTTTATGTTTACTCAAAGCATCTTTCATATATTTGTACACTAAACAAAATACGAGCAAATACCTAAATATAGATAATAATGTATGGCAGACACAAATATCGTTTAAATTTTCAACTCACCAGGGATAAGTACTTCCTTATGTCCCCAATAGAATTTCAATTTATGGTCACCAGTAAATGGATACACAATACAAGCTACCGAAGGTTGTGGTCGTCGACAGACAAAGTCGAAATCTAACATGCTCTGAAAAAAAAAAAAACATCAAATGTTACGTTGTCAAAATAACCGAATGTAATAATGCTAATAAATTCGACAACTCACCTGTACTGCTCTATTTTGCATACCATAAACAATAGATCTCGTTGATTTGCTAAACAAGGGAACGTTGCTTAAAGGAGCTACTTCATTTTTGGCGTTAAATTTTGCCTCTGGCGAAGTACTGCCGGATTTTGCAATACCATTTATTTCACTTTTTGGACTTTTCGACGAAGAATTTGAATTCTAGAAAGTGAAATTATTCTAAATCAGTTATCAAGTTGATTAAAATCGATTCCAGCATTTGCTATATTTACTTACTTGCCCGCCAGGTAGTAAAAAGTTAGCGGTGGCGAATTCTTGTTCGGTTTCTTTAGGAATTGGGCGTTTTCCTAAAGCCATTCCGACAATAGAAGTCATATGAGTTTCCGGTCCGAAAACGAAAATGGGAATTTTCAACGATTGGCCAACATCGCGAATGATTCTACATAATAATTATATCGATTAATTTCGAATTAAAAGTAAATAAAAATACTTTCCAATAGAAGTGGTCTACCTTAAACCTTCTTGGTAATTGGGTCCGGCCCTTCTAACGTAAATGGTGATTTTATTTTCTAAGATTTTACTTTGGAATTCGGTCAACGCGGTTACGATACCTTTGAAAGTAGCAGCTACGTTCGTAAAGTTAGCAATACCACCTCCGATGATTAAAACCTAGTACAACAAAAAGGTTCAGTTCTATGTACCATATTATACAAGTTAATCGGAGAATTTATTAAATTCGGCTTACTTTTCCATCGGGATGCTTTTCCTGAGTCATCAACGATAAAATAGTTTTAGCGTATTCGTAAGTTTGTTGTTCGGACGGAGCACCGCTGTATTCTCCGTAATTAGCTAATTCGCTAGCGCCACCGAGATCGCAAATCGTATCGCTGTAAATAACGGAAGCACCACCGCCAGCAACCATCGTCCAAATTCGGCCTTTCTTGTTCAAAATGGTCAGCTGTAAAATAAATATCTCGATTAGATACGAAGTTTTCTTATTCGTCGATTTTATCTAGTCGTAGTTTACTTTCAAGGAAGCGCCACTTTTCGAATCGAGGTCAGCAATGTAGGCTTCTTCGGGGTAGGCATCACGTCCGAATGGTGGAGGATAGAATACCTTACCCCATTTAGTACGGCATATAAAATCAGCTGTAGCGTCTAATTTGGCAGCCAAGTCCAATATATAGATGGCATTATCGGTCACAACTAAAGGATTTATTTCCAAATACGTGAAATATAAATCTACGTACATTTTGTATAAATTATTCACAAATGTAGCCACCATTCTGAAATAATTGAAAATATAATGTAAATAAAATTCGACGTTAGTTTTATAGAAAATCAAGACCGTAAAAAAGTCAACTGCTTACTGTTTTTTAGCAGCCGGTACGTTGGTTAATAATTTAGAAGCAATGATATTTTCGTTAATTTCCGTATCAACCGGAACTTCCAATTTTGCAGCTTTGGCATCGACATCGCCGATATCGACACCACCTTCATGGTAGAACAAGATAGTATCCGCATGACGGTGAGAATATATACAAACGTAGAATTCTTCTTCCTGTAATACCGAGTAAATTTCACCAATATTTTAGTAAATGGGAGAAAAATTTAAAACAAAGAAAAAACTCAAATCATCAAACTCGTACCTGTTTGTGTGGAACGAAAGGTTCGATAATGAAATTTTTCAGCTTTCCAGTTGCTTTACCGATCTGTAAGAGAAAAATTCAATTAAACATTTACTCTCCATTCTAAATCGTTTATCACAACAAAAATAAAACATGCAGTGCATACACAATCTATGATAAAATGAAGTTTAAATTTACTTTTTGATCTTTTCCCAGTCGTTCTTGAATCCATTGAGAAGCGCCATTTATATCGGTTTTCACCTTAATTAAACCCAATTTACCACGTCTCTTGATCAATTGATCAGGTTTGGCGACTAAAGGCTAAATGAAGATAACACACAAGTAAATATTACACCGTGTAAATTTCATTAAAATACCGAAGTTTACCAAATTTAACATGACACAACTTACTTCGGTTTCCAGCCATGGATTGTCAGCTTTCAAGTCAACCCATTTGGTGTCTTCGTTGACGGTAGCATAACGACATTTGGCCGCCGCTGTGTTCTTTAGATGCTCATTTATAATACCTTTTCCTGTCGCTTCGCTGATCGCTTTCGCTGACATATTATATCAAAAAAAAGCGGATAGTTATCTGCAACAGAAGAATCAAATGTATACGTTAACTTCTGAAAAAAAAAATTAATCAATTTCTTTCGCACGATTTAGAGTTTAAAGCCGGTTGGTTTGATAAAACGTGAACAAACGACCTTCAATAATTTATATAAGTTATTATTTAACGCATAGGTATTCGTACTATACATATGTACTTTCATTTTCGATATTTCAACACTAAAATAGTGATTTAAAAGGTTTACTCGGTGATATGGAATGTAATTTGTTTAGAAAAATTACCGATACATATACATAATAATAATCTGTATACTTAGTAGGTAGGTATTATTACGTAAAATAACCACAGCAGATTTAGTATGTACTTCTCTCTTTCGTTTTTAATTACTTAATCGGTAGCGATAATTAGAGCTCTTCTTTTTTTTTCTCCTTTAAAAGGTCAGCTGTTATTTTATGCTTTAATAAAATACAAGTATATGCCGACAATTGTTTTACATGCGATGATTAGTTAATTGTTTGTTTCCACGTGTCGTATGCCTACTAAGATAAAATAAAAGAAGTCCAATGTTGATTTGTATAACTTACATTTATATAGAAAAATTTTTACAAATAAGTAAAGTTAATTCGAAAAAGAGGAAGATACGTGTTGAAAAAATTCCACGCATACGATAAATTATTTGAAAAAAAATCTATCCGGAAATCTATACATACCTGCAATCGATCGTAAAATATGGAATTATTCAATCAAAAAAAAAAAAAAAAAAAAAAAAAAAAAAAAAAAAAAATTCAATCAAAAAAAAAAAAAAAAAATGAAAAAAAAAGAAATAAAAACATGCGAAACATGCGTTTACTGCTTAAAATGAATCTAAATTTAAATTCTTACCTCAGAATATTTTACTATCTAAAACCAGGATTAAAAGAGGTTACTTTACAATGAGCGTACTCCAAGAATGAAATTTACTCGAAAAATTGTTATCAGCGACTACAAAAAATCTCTAGAGGATATCAAGGTGTACAAAACTTGTAAACTTCGACTTATTATTGAAACGCCCTTGCACGGGTTAAAAAACCAGTTTATCAGTACGCACGTTACAAGTGTAATCGAAATGCAAAATTCGATTCGTTTAATAACTGAGATAACCTTTAAAAAAGTTTTTATTGAAAACACTATTCACCTTGGAAATACGCTTTCACAAAAGCGACAAAAGAAAACTAAAAGTAAAGTAAAAGTCTAAAAATAGATTTTGTAATATATTTGACAAGAGATACTCGATACTTACACTTACTCCGAAAGAGTTATCAATTTCTGCAGATTTAGTATTTCGTTCATAAACGCTGTTTTAGTGAGAAGGGTAATTGATTTACAACTCATTAAAGTTTTTTTTTCACCTCCGAAGAAGGTATGATATGAAAAAAAGTGAAAAGTAAGGGGGGAGGGGAGGGGGTTAAGTGAGGTAGATCGTTGAATTCAATCGTTCAAAATTTCGTATTACAGTTATTAGGTTAGGTAGGTATCTACTCGAATTTTTAAAATCCTTGAAAGTTTTTCTAAATAATGAGCCTGTTTAGCCAAGCTGTCCGATGAAAAATTTCCAAAAAAGGAAATAAAAATGAAAAATAAAAAGAAGTATTCATTTTTTAAGCTATATATTTGAGTTTATCTAATCCAGGGACGTAAAAAGGGGGCGAGGGGGGAGGGCACCAGCACCAACCACTAAGCAATTTTTGGCATTTAGACCTGATAAATATGCGTCAAAACAGCAATTTTCCAGCCCCTAACCTTCGAAATTGGGTAAAATTTTTGCCCTCGTTTTGCTTGGACCATATAATTTTTAAATTTCGGAAACAATTTTCAGCTCCCCTCTTCTCGCGTTTACTGAAAAGCCAAGTATTAATACACCACTGTCTCGTTCAACGGTATAGTTACAGGAGGCGTGTAAATCTCAAAAAACTTGAAAATTTTTCTTACTATTCAATCAATTTCCCTGAATGCAAACCTCAAAAAATAGCGGGTTTTATATCACATGCTTCTCATTAAAAAAATAGAATCTCACCCAACCACGTAGAAGTGCACGACCCTTCCTTTTGAGGCGTTCTTCGTTACGCTGATGTATTGATATTTCAGACTTGCTTCTGTTTCCTCACATTTACTATGAAGAGCTCTGAACTGTTTTAAAAGAATGATAAACATGTACAAAATTCACCATTTACGTAAAGAGAGGAACGTATAATACTAGTGTGAGGCATCAGGGGAGCGGGAGGGAGTTCAAAACTTAACCCGAGCAATTCTTCCTGAATTTTTATACGAAAAAAAGGCTGAAGTTCAACATTCACAATTTTGAAAAGCATCTAAATGTTAATTTTCTGAGCCCTTATGCCCAAAATTTTCGCCCTCGCGTCACTCGAGAAATTGGTATTTTCCTTTTAGAGAAAAATTTTCAGCGACCCCCCCCCCCACTCATACATACAATAGCCGAAAATGGTTACGTTACTGATATGGAAGGGGACTCAATTAAAATGTTTTGAGGGGGTGCAGTTTTTATTTCAATTTTTTTCCACATAGCACCAATCGCACTTCGTCTGTTTTCGATTTGAAATTCAAAACTTTGATTGAAAAAAAAACTATGATTTTGACTTCGAACCCTTTGAAAATTGAATAATTCGAAATTTGACTTATGTGGTTCTTTCCCCAACTAGGTATTTGACGCTTTCATACGACAAATATGCCTTTCTTCCATCACAAAAAAAAGTCGGTAATAAACTATTTGTGGAAAATGAACTCATCACTCAAGTACATCGTTATTAATGATCCCATTAGATCCTCTTATCGTCATTTTCGTAATAATTCATACGAGTTGAGTAGCATGTATATTATCTTATCAATCTGCTATAGAAAATGAAAATTATTCATATTACCTACGTTTTTTACTCGTTGAAAATTACGGTCGGAATGATTTTTACAAAAAATTCATATTATTATTTTTCTTTTCAAAAAGGGGGCGTTATACCTATGTAGATTGATTTTCAATAAATTGATTTCGATAAAAATTTGAAGTTCTATGTTGAAAAAAAAATTTGAAAAAATGAAAAAAAAAACATCACAGTGCGTCTTTATTGACCTGATTTTTGAAAAAGAGCTTCTACATCTCCTCGTCCAATTGTCATACAAGGCGGAAGCTGATTTTCGAATGTTCTTCAAGTTTTCATTCTCTCCGATTGGTTCAAAAATGAACAATATTGCAGTGATTTTTGAGATGATCTTGGGTCAAAATTCAGTAATGCCCAATTTGGGGGGTGGAGGCGGAGGGGAGAGGAGGTGCTGAGAGTTCAAAAACGTAAAAATTGTTCCTTTCTGAGACAATCGACAGAGGAATCCAAAGTTGTTTTACATATCCAAAAATCAACCTCCTAGGTCAATTAGAAGGCGAGATATGAGTTTTCCCCCTTTTTGATCTTGAAAAAGGGCGGTTCTCCCCTATCTTCTCACAAAATTAAGTTAAGAAATTGAATTTTGGTATGTATATTTAGTAGGGATCTTAAATGTACCTTTCCTGGGGTCTCAACTTTTCAGCCCCCTCCCCTAAGATGTAGTTTTATGGACGATTTTCCTTCTTTTTTGAGTTTCTTCCTCGCATAAATCCCCTCCAAATTGAACCAAGAAATTGAAATTTGGAATATAGATTTAATATGGGTCCTAGATGTGCCTTTCGGTGGCGACGATTTTTAGCCCCATTGCATCCCCTTATCTGCACCAGTGATCAGGAAAAAACATCGAAAACCGAAGCTTTTTTTCAATTTACCCATGTTTAGTTATACGATCGTCGATGTAAATGTGGAAATTACAATCAAAGCATGTGAGTAAGCTAAAAATATGACTTCAACTCCTACCTGACTCCAGGAGTCAGCATAGAAAGTTAACTCTTGACTCCGGAGTCAAACTGCCACCACCAACTCTGAATCCTACTTGATTTCGGAGTGAAGCTGTCAAATTGACTTTGACTCCTGCTCGACTCCGCAGTAATTGAAGAATTAGAGTTAAAAGGAAGTCGTACTGACTCTGACTCCCGGAGTGATTCACATATCTTGAAGAAAACACATGGAGTAAAAAATCACTTTTTAGGCTTTTTAAATTGTAGTTCGTGTTGGCGTGTATAAAGATTGACGTTTCGACAAATTGACTTTCATAAATCCGAAACTAAAATCGACACTTTGATAATGATCAAAAGTCAAAAAAAAACCTCACTAGTTGTAGTCAAAAACTGATCCGAGGTGAACTTCGGATCATGACTCTAAATTCCACTTTGACTCCGGAGTCAATCTGTGACCTTGACTGCTGACTCTGACTTGGCACCGGAGTAATTGGGAATTCGGAGTCAAAAGGGATTCGTTTTGACTCCGATTTCCGGAGTGACTCACGTGCCTTGATCATTAATCCTATAAAAATATACCAGCCATGGAGTCATTGAACATGAACCAAACATGAACCATATCCAACTCGCGAAGGATAAAAACACAAAATTTCTCCAAGACAACAGTTCAACGTATGAAAATTTTCTTCATTTTTCCACCTCTTATCTTGATGAAAAACAATGAAAGTTAGGATCTGCCAATGAGAATCACATGAATGAAGGGATAGTACTTGAAGTTTTTCATTACATAACACTCAAGTTAATACTAAACCATTAACTGACAATTGTTCATAATGAGTTTACAAGTTCAGGTATAATTGGAATGTGCCAGGTTCGTAAAATTCCATACAAATGTCAAAATCGCTATGAAATTAGATTCTAATCAACGGATTTCACTCAAAAACCCTTCTAGAGCATACGCGTACGTTAAAAAAAAAAAAAAAAAAATTCAAAAAGACCTGGGTAAATAACGTAAAGATATTTCCACAAGACAACCATCTATACGAGCTTAACAATGATCGAAAAAATTTTTTGATCATTTTTCATATTTCATTTCGTAGAAAAAGAAACCTTCGCTGAGATGACTTTCACTTTGAAAAAAAAAAGATTTTTCAGAACATTTGCCGACAAATGCATAATTACACACATTTCATTCCTTTATCCTGCTGTTTTATCGGTTACAAAAAAAGTATAGCAATATCAAAAGTTTATCAAAAATATCACCATTACATAACCGATCATTACCCGAATGTTAATACAGAGACAGACGTATGTATATGCGAATGACGTCACACAGCTGATAATACAGAGAAAGTTTCGGTTTCTCGCCGACGAAGCGTTCTACAAATCAATATTTTGTCCTAACGTTGTACTCTTTTCGCTGGCTCTATACATAGGTATGTAGTAGTATCGACTATTTGGTAAATTCAAAATAGCATTTTCTTTGGTTGAAAAAGCCGAAATATCCATTCTTTTCCTTGTTACGACCTCCTTCCTTCAGAATTTACATACACGGTACCTGTACGTTGATTTGTACTACAACGAAACACTTTTAACGGATAATTATTAAAAAGTACCTATAACGTTATCAACAAGGTCAGCGTGTCACTTTCACTGCGTCTTTATACAGAAGTTCAAAAATGAAACTGTTTAAGAAAATATAAGAAAAAATTCAACATCGATAAATCACCATCACGTTGCGTTGGTTATTTGACGTAATCAAATTTTTACATCGTATTTACCACGGTTTCGATTTCGTTTTTTTTTTTTTTTTGATTTTCATTCTATTTCAATTTTTACAACACATATAAGATAAAACAAATTCGAAAAAAATAATAAAAAATTCTTTATCGTGCATGAGATAAGTTCATAAATCAAGTTTTGATTCGTTTCGTCGCTGGCTTGGTGGTTCTTTCTTTCTATTTGAATTTCTATGCCAAATATGTCGAGGGTTACTAACAGTTCCAACGTCATATGTACTGTGATTCTATGTACCGGAAAAATATTGTAGAATGTTAACCATTTCGAAGGATTTTCCTCAAACGTAATTAAGAATTTTTTACGACATCGCACCGATCACTTCGGTCAAGTATTTCGATTCGTTTTTACGGAAAATTTTTTGATAAAAATACTCGCATCTACTATAATAATAATAATTGCTGTACGTATAAAAAATCAGCTCGTAAATCATACTCGCTTTACAACTACACACGAGTAAATTCGGCTAAATTATTTCGAATTCGATTCTCGCTTTACTTCTTTTTTTTTTTTTTCACGAGTGGTAGGACAAGTTTTAATTCTACCGGATTCGTATCGTTAACGCAAACGCAAATAATTGCTTTATAATCCTGAAGAATTTAAGAATATAAGTAATATTTCTCCCTACATTATACCAATTCATCAAAAACTACCTTGAAAAATTAGATTTAAAATACGAAAAAAATATTTAAAAATGTAACTGTGTAGCTATAGCAAATCATACGATGTAGTTATTGTTATCGAAAATACTTGAAAAAAAAAAAAACAAAACCAAAACCACCTCCAACTTTACGAAACAATATAGGTAGGTATACGTGTCGTTGATAACGCTTCAACGTGTAATCAAAATTTATCACGTAAACAACTCGTAACTATACGTACGATTTTCCAAATTTTATTTTCAAAAAATAGTTACAACGAAACGTTGAAAACAATCTATTGTGTAATATCTCCTATAGCATCGATGATTATTAACTGTATCTGTATAAAGAAAAAAAAAAATAAGTACTGTACGGAAATAGTAGATAGGTAGGTAGGTACATACAGGTACGTTCGATGTTAAAATAATACTGGTCGTGAACCGGTTCCACTTGGTAGATAACTTTTCCTATACTACAAGAACTTCCAGTTACGTAAAATTATTCTATATGATGCATAAGTACACGTAAAAATTATACCTACTATGTCGACAAAATTTCATGCCGACGAATAAATGTGTTTAAATCAGTGCATCATTTTTCTACGATAAATTCGACAAGCTCGTCGAACACTCTACACCGTTTCTTTTTTCCACAGAATTCGGTCAAGGTAAAATTAAGTACTTTTTTTTCTGTCGAAAAGTCAATTTCTATTCTTTTGGTTTGACGCTGATAAATATCGAAAGGAATTTACCGCATTGTCACGTAAAACACGTTTTTCCTTCGGAATTAAATGTTATTATTAACGTCACTGAATAACACCGCAGGGTAAAGAAAACTTGTTCAAATCTTAATCATAGGTAAATTTCAGCGTATTACACGTTTCGTAATTTACCATGAATAAGCAAACTGAAAACTAAAAAATATCAATGATACTCGGACTAAAAATTATGGAAACTATTAAATTTTACTGAAGTAAGGTATGCTGAATGCGTGGTATAAAGGATATGCAGGTGATTTGGTGATAACATTATTTTGATATGTTGTTATTTTCCATAAACATGAAGTAAAAAAGATGTTCTGATTTGATACTTTTACCAATCACGATCAAAGTTGCATGGTATCGAAATAGAAATATCAAGACTTCTATAAAAGGTATACAGTGGATATTTCATCAATTCAAGCAGCGAATTTCAGCCGCATACGTTAACTAGAATGGGTAAATCCATCTGTCTGAGTGATTGAGATATAAAAAGTAGTAAAATCTAATAAAAGATACAATTCCTACGTCTTCGTATTACGCGTAAGTAATTAATTTTAAAAGGTCAAAAAAAAGTCAACCCTTCGATACTAAATAAAAAAATTAAATCAATTGACAGATTGTTATAAACGTTCGATTTGGAAAACCCAAGAGTGAAAATAATATCTCACATTTACACTCGTGTGAAACAAAACAAAAAAACCTATAAAAACATCGACAAAAATACAAGCCAAAAATAAACCGGTAAATAAGCGTAATTAGGGCATAAATAAAAATAGGAAAATTATAGCAATATTTTTTGAAGGACGTCGAATAAGACAACCTGTGCAAGTAAGTGTTTTTGACCTTCCAAAAACGCAGATACGTAAATATTAACCGAATCGGTAAGCGACGAGATGAAGGGATGTTGAATAATAGCACGAGTTTTTTCACCTTTTATCGAAAGTTACACCAGATCGAGAGTTTCGAATTTGCCAAAAAAATTATTAAATGACCACGAAGATCTTTTCCTCAAATTCTGAATTATATTCACAATTTGATTGGAAATTTTATTTGTTTAATTTTGTTGTTTTTTTAGATTAAAAAAAAAACTCGATAAAAGTGGTAATAATACTAGTTTTCGCTTATTTTCGAAGTTATAAGATAAAGTAAAAACACAGAAAACAGCGTCACAACCAGTCGGTCAAGTTATGTTTAATTTTTCACACTTTTCTGGTAATCACAAATAAAAACTCAAACCACATTGTTAATTTTTCTAATCTACATACGTTGATCTCTTAACAGCCAAGCCAAATGAAATGAACCAATACAAATATCTCAATTTGAATGAATACTAAGTAAGTAACTAAGTAAGATTTAGAAACATGTCAATGCACTTCGTTCATTCATGGCATTAATTAGTTTTTAGCTATTAATAGAAGTAAAAATTTCAGGCTGCAAGTTCAACACTGTCTTCTTCTATTTGATTTCTAAAATCAATGACGTCACTTAATATAATTACATCATACAGGTATTCATTTCAGAATTATACTCATTAGGTTCAAAATTTCTAAAATCTTGTTCAAATTTATTTCTACGAAGAACTAGACTTTTGTACACATCTTACGATTTGAGAGAAAAATTTCCACTCCTTTCTTTCAATATTTCTAGTTAGGTTTCTGATAAAAACATCTATTTTGCTCTCTTCTGCTTGATTTTTAGAATCAACGTACAACAAAAAATTACTCATACCACCTATTACTTTCGTTGTGAAAAGAGAACAATGCTGAGAGATCAGGATTTGTTGCAAGTGATTTATGCACCGCAACTCTATCGCACTTACATAATTTCCACTTAATTCAATTTGCATAATTTTCAGTATTATACTTCTACAATGGCCAAAATATAATACAAAAAATTGATAAAAAATGAATTTAATTTCGCCATAATTACGAACATTAATTAAGGATTATCGTAAAAGATAAAAATTACTCTTCACGCTGGTATCGAACTTGACCTTCATTTATGTTTCAATCTCTCTCACGGTTCTTATCAATTCGCGAAATACGATCAATCAGAATAATTCAACGATTAAAAATAATAGTACAGTTATAGAAATCAATTCGTAATACAAGGTGATACATTCTCTCTACTATATTTAATAACTTCAGAAACTACAAATTGATGAGATTATCGTGAAATTTCAAAATTTTTCAAATCAGCTTTCACTTCACACAATGAAATGAATCGTCGAAATTTTTCAATTTAATTCGCAAATATTTAAATCATAATAAATGAATATGAATAATAGAAATGATAATTTTGAAAAATAAAATAACGAAAAAGAAATCTTACCAACTAAAGAAAAAATGAATCCGCGAAAGCGAATTGAAAAAAAAAAACAAAAAGCTTCGACGAAAACGAGCTTAAGGTAAAAGCGTAACCGACGTTATCACCGTATTCCACCGAAACACGACTAAATTCACGTACTATCAGAATTTTCTCAGCATATTACCACGCTTACGAAAAAGAAAGAAAAACGGTCAATGTTGAGGACACGGAATGCTCGCTCTTTTTCTAGCACACGTAAACTGGTTCTGTTTTATCTTTTTTTATTTCAAATCTGCACAGAGAGGGGACGTATGAGATGATGCGGTACACGTGTTTATATTCATTCTATCTTTTATTCTGATCCCCACTTTGACGAGAGGTTTCTTTCTCAATTATACCAACGCAACCGTCTTTACGTCCTCTCGAGTTTCAGGCCGAATCAAATTCGCCGATAATCTTTCGTTTCGTTTCCGAAGACGACCGGTTCGAGTGTATGGTACTTCTACGTACTCGTACACGTTCGTCTGCTTACTTTGGAACATGGTGAGAATTAAAAATAATATCATCGCAGTTTCGAGGAATAACGGATCTTCCTAAAACGTAGCGAAGATATCAAGGTGAATGAAATCATTTGTTCAAACGATTGTCATAGAATTATTCTGTATGTATAGAGTTGAATTTTTTTCGTGTTTAACTTGGCGTAAATCCCCTTCTTTAAATCGATACATTTGAAACCGAAAACGCTACAGTTTTTGCAATTTTTTCGAGTTGTTTTAAAACTTTTCTGTAGAAAGGAGACATTTTTTTTTTTTAGTTCTTTTACATCGCTTTCGTCATTTTAAAACCTTTTTGTCAATTGAATTTTAATTAAAGATTACCTATTTCTATTACTCCAAAAACATTGATACTTGACAACTTGACACGTTTTTTGAACTGCTTGGAATTTCGTTAACCTAATTTCTTAAAGTAACGATTAATGTACTGTAATACTTTCTTTAATGGCTGCGATTTACCATCTTATTGATTTCGATTTCAATTCGAAAACCGAACGTTATCGATTCGATATTATTTCTGTTTTTTGTTTTATGATCAACTGATCAAACAGCTTAGTATTTTAGACGTAGTTTTCATCTTATAGGAGTAAATGAGGCAAGTAGGATCTTGAAAAATAAATTAAACGACTTTTTGTTTACAGTGTTTTTTTTTTTTAATTTTGATTTTACCTCAACTCACAACTGTTTTTCTCATTTCGGTATTTCCAAACTTGTATCTTCCATCTAATCTACTACGAACAAAAAATAATCACGTAAGTCTAAGTAAGTACACCGTTCACTCATAACCATCGTAAGTTCGTAGTAAAATTTCATTCTTGGGTCATTTCGCATCAAGTCATTAAAGTATGTGAGAACGAATAAAGATTCAACACGTATTTACTCTTTTCCAGAATAGCTTGGCTATTATCAGGTTAATGCTTTAGGTAATATATTGTGTTTGCGACTCGTTATCATTACAAAATAGATATGTAGACGTACCTACCTACAAGCAAACACAGCAAAATATTGATAATGTACGTTTACTGACACAAGCTCGAAGTATATTTTCAATTTTAACGAGTCAAGTAGGTACTATGTATTTGAACGATATAACATGGCAAATGAAACCCGGTTCGAAATATTTTCAAAATGTTATTATTACAATGCAACAACGTACGCATATTCCAGAACTAAACGACACACACAGAAACATGAACATGTATGTAATCACGTAACGAGAAAGAAAACGCACCTATTGGCTAATTATAGAATTAACATATGTATATATGTATATTTTAAATGATCACGAAAACAAAGCCTTTAAACTTCAGTTTCGAATGAGTATGCAATGCATTTCTCAGAACCCATTTAAATTACACTCGTACAAGGTTATAAGTAGCTATCAAAAATAAGACTCGATAGAATTTTAAAAATCGTTTACAATGTTAATAATCTACAAAGAAAGCAAGCATCCAGTAATTGTGTTGAAATAATTACAGCAATTGAACTGTACGATTAGGTAAAGCATTACAGTATATATACCTATCGGGCATAATATATACGTAGAAATTTCCATGAGTTATCATTTTTCAAGTGGGTACATCCAAGTACCTAAAGAAAGTATGTAAAACAATAGTTTTACGTTCGGTGTCAGCAGTATTTTATAACGAGTTCATGAAAAAGAGTAAAGTTTTGTAGTTTCGATAGTTTTAGTAATTAAAAAACGTATTACAAAACAATACCATTAATTTCGATCTTATAATTTGATTTTAATCTGAATTTAAAATGAAAAATTTGAAACAAAAACGTGGTTTTTATTATAATCTCTATTATCCTTATACATATTTTCGATTTACCGAGGAAAAAATCGGGCTAGAAGTACAAAAATTTAGCAACATACCTACTGCAAATCACCTTTACATTCATTTAAATACTATACCGATATTCGACACTGGTTCAATTCATAGAAAACTCGACAACGTCGATAAAAAAAAACCTCGACACAACTACCCAGTCCATTAACACGGACAATGTGAAAAAATGAATGCATCAATATTAGGCTTACACTCGAACAAGAAGATATCTCTTTTAGAATACTATTACAACTGATTTGCAATTCAAATATCAATTTCTGACTTTGTTACTTGAAATTAACGAGAAATATTCAGTCAAAAAGCAGCGCAATTTGCACTTAATTTTCCTTTTTTCTTCTTTTTTGAGAAAAAAATACATGAAATGCGGTAAAAAATAGTTCATTATACTTAATTTCTGTTTGAAAATAACCACTCAAAACGATCAACTTAATTTCGAATAAAGAAAAATAAAAATTGAAAAAATTCTATGCAAGATTACGGTTTAAAGTTTGATATTTGTAACCTGCAGGAGGTAGTTGTAAAGTTGTAAATAATCTTATTGAATCCTAAAAACCAGTATTCGAAAGCTGTCCTCATTGAAAACCATGTTAAAAACTAGCTTATGGCTTTTTAATTACGTTGTTTGCAACAAAATTTGAATCATTTTTCAAGGTTGAAAACTAGTAACAATATCTGCATACATCACAATTCGCGCAAAACCAAGGGAATAACTTCACCGAAAAAATTACCAAATTGCGATGCGCAACTTCGGATTAATTTCATTGTATAACTAAAAGCATGAAAATAATCCTCAAATATAAAAATGACTGTAATTTACTTACGTATTGAATTACTGATAAAAATCACGAGAATTTTGGGCCACGATAGGACGTAAACCTGAACTTGAAAAATCGTCAGAAGCCGGAAATGAGGTTTGACTTAAATAGACAAATCGTAACTTGTAACACATCGTACGATTTTCATCAGAATAGCATACGTCAGACTGTCATTATTCTAACACCCGTCTCCAGCCAGTCACCGGCAAATAAAAACGTTATCAAACCACGATATGATGCATTACTTCGTGCCACAATTTCGAGTAACGTTTTTAATGTAATATAAATATTTAGATATTTCGCATGCTTGATGGAAATAACAATACGTTACACAAAGAGAATTAGTTACTCTGATAAATTGTAATTTGGAAATTTTAAATTTCAACTTGAAAATAACGATAACGCATGCATAATTAATTATT
The DNA here is from genome assembly GCA_900060175.1 of Ferrisia virgata. NCBI lineage: Eukaryota > Metazoa > Arthropoda > Insecta > Hemiptera > Pseudococcidae > Ferrisia > Ferrisia virgata. The sequence continues at coordinate 48,942 of FIZR01030655.1, forward strand.
ACAGTGCTCGAAAAACGATGATATAAAAACTTACCAAGATTGATCCGTTGAGCAAGCGGATTTCGTTCAGAAACTTTGTGATACTGTACAATATTAAAACTATAATAATAAGATTGTTGTGCGAAAAAAATGAATAAACTTCCCAAAGTTCGACTAAATTTTAACGATTTAGAACAAATTGTAATTGTGAAAAATATCCTCTTGTATCGTATCACCTCATATCATGTGTCCCATACTCATAAACAAAATTTTCATGGTTGCCAACTTCAGCGTACAAAAATACCTTCACGAAAGCTTCTTAGGTAATGATTTAATTTCAGTTGGGTTCGAAACCAAGCGCTGTTTCGTTCTTTTTCTTTTTTCTATTTTTAAAATTTTTAAATTGGTTGTATAATTATTTTGCATTATAATTTCGACGTGGTTTGCGTATTTGTTCCATCATACTATTTTAAACGCATTTTAGCTAAAATAAAAATGGAAGGAGGTATGACATTTCGTGATTTCAATTCTGAAATTATACGATGTAATGTAAATTTTGTACGTACAGGTATACGAATAATGTATCCATCAACAAAAACAGGATAATTGTTAACTATCGGATGCCATCGGTTTTGATTTATTGTTGTCAAATTACAATTCGGGTATTTCACGTTCACCATTTTGTCGAATACTGCTCTTTCTTCAGCGAGTTATTTTTCAATAATGTACCAATATTCATGGTATTATGAGTTATAATGAATAGAACATTTGTTTTTATTATGCATGTATCACAGAAATGCCATTTTTAGTTTTTTTTCCCCTCTTGCGAAGTATAGACAAAGTAACATTCAATATTCACTTACCTTTTTGTTCCGGATGAATCTGAAAAACCTTCCATTTGCGTAGCTGTAAAATAATAATACATAAACAAGTACATTACAACGAAAGTACAATTCATATTACTAAGCATAAAATTTCAAAATATGTGCATAAAATGCAGCGTAATTATAAAATATTTAACTATCAGAATATTCATAAAAATTATTCAAACTGCGTATTATACCTAGCATTCAAACTATATAAACACAATGCTCTTAAAAAATCTTATCATAGCATACCTAACTGAAATACATACAAAAAATAATTTACAGATTTAAGTTGATTACAAATTACAATCAAGAGGTACCTTTAAGTAATTAACACGAGTACAAGTGCTACATTCGAGTATAAAAATATAAATACAATACTCATGGATAAAATAAAAGTCTAAATGATACTAAATTGGCTATGGATACAATTTATGTACTACAACGATGAACAATATCTTCAATACACCAGAAGAACCATAAAGTAAGATTTCCATTTGTTTTTTTTTTCATTTCAGGAAATATGAGACTTTTTCCTAGATAATAAATACTAAGTAGGTACCTGAAAAATTAAAAAAAGGTATGAAATCTCGGCAGAACATTTAAAAAAAATTTCTTATATGTATTTCTCCCATACACCTTATTTAGTCAAAGTAGGTGATTATATTCAACTAAAAATTATATTGATGTGTATCGGCGATGACGAGATGTAGTATTACATCATCGACTTCAATGCCTACCTGTAAGTTGAGAAAAACAATCATTCATCAGACGCTTATTTATTCGTTAAAAAAAGTATCTTCATGGATGAAATTGTAGATTATGTTTGTTCCGTTCCAGTATCACCGAGGTAACGAAATATGATCACATTGTAATCGGTATCTAAAACCAGCAAAAGGGATTTATTTTATAAGTTAGCTAAATAAATCAGCCACGTTCCCTAAAATATTACATACACAAACTAATAAAATAATGATTAAATTGTACCAAAAAAATATGATAACCATAATTTACTTCGTATAACTCTCGTGTAAACCTATGAACAGGTATTGAGAATGATTATTCAACACAAAATTTTATCACCCATAAATTTATTCCTCTTCAATCGAAATTTTTCGCTTTTTCGCGAACTTGCCCAATGGGTCTTTCAAATGACAGCGAGGAAAACCACCCATACCGTCAGAACTCGCCTAAGCACGTCTTAGGGGTGTGCGTACCGTACGTGAACCCGCAAAGGCAACCTTCCTAACTGTCATTAAAGAATTTTGATAACGTCTAAAATCAGAAATAGAAACGAAAATTATCCAGATTTGCTAGGTATTTATTTTTAAAATCGATTTTATTCCCAAAAAACAATTTTTTTAAATTGGTAAATAATTTCAATCGGTACTATAGACGCAATTAGGTAACCAAGTGGCAGGTATTCATATATTTCAATAAAATAAAAATCCAAAATAATCATGCCTCAATACCTGATAAAATTAGCAAACCTATACATTTCGATGAAGCTCACTTTTCAAACTAAAATAATCCTTTTTCATTTTTTTTTTTTTTTTTTTTTTTTAATAAAAAAACCTTTTTTTTTTTTTTTTTTTTTTTTTTTTTTTAATCAAACAAGTAAGCATATCAATTTACCCTACTTTTTTCATTACATATTTCCTCTGGTACTCATCTATCTGCAATGAAAATAAGCTACCGGAATATAACATCATTTAACTTCACCCACCATCAAGCGAATTACATGTGTTGATACCAAATATAAAATAATCTAACCATTAAAACCTGATCAAATAAACACAGTATTCACAACCTTCTACATGAGTCTTTCCTGTAAACCTATCCCAGATAGGTATTGAGAATGACTTTCCAACCCAAAGTCTTATCTTGTAATTATTCGTGTTTCATTATTAATACAGATAATTAATTGGGTAATATTTCAATAACGTGATCTATGCAACAATCGAAAATTGTTCCCAGATTGTTAAAAAAGTACTTACTCATTACATACAGCCATGTCTAATTATAATTATGTATAGGTTCATGTACTTACGAAAAAAATGAAGCTGATTGTGTATTTTTTTTTTGGTTTTTTACACAAGGTCATCATACACTTTCAAATTTACCGTGTTTCCAAAGGTTTTGAATACCTTGTGCAATTTTATTTCCTAGTCACAGCTAATGGGCATTCATAATTTTGCTCCGGATATTTGACACTGCTTTATATCTCTTCTATCAAATCGAATTACCTACTTTGAAAATTTGAGTAAATTTTAATCATGTACTTTCTACTTATATAAATTTAATGATAAAAAGTTGAACGATAATTTGATGAATTACAATACAGGTCAGTAAATGAGTTAATAGTTAAAAAAAAAAAAATTGTATACATGAAAACTGGATGCAAAAATTTTGCTTTTTAAAAAAGTGATTATAGTTATTAGCTGCTTATCTTTTGTTTGTACTTTTTTAAAACATTCATTTTTGTCGAAAATACGTAATTATGTAGATTACTACAGAATTGGATTTGCTATTCATTGAAAAAAATTACCTTTTCGTACATATTTATTTTTAGGACAATCATCATCATCAGCAACAATTAGAAATTACTATACAGCTTTCTGAAGCATCCCTTGAGAATTTTACATCTGAAAAAAATAATGAAATGAAAAAAAAGAATGAAATAAAATAACGTAAAAGTATTTGGAAAAAATGGCCAATAGGTTTTTGATAAACTGAATAAAACATTTACTTTCATAAAATTAATGTTTTTAATAACTACCAATGACGATAAAAATTCTTCAAGTAAATAGCAACCTTTTTTCATTCTTGCAAATTATTTCAAAGTAAATATTCGCTGTGGTAAACAATCGTAGACACAAGCAGAAAAACAGCCGATTATTTCAATACTTGCAAAACATTCCAAAATTAACACGTAAAGAAACTATAACCCCGTAAAGATGTCGCATTCAGAAATTAATTTTTTTTCAAATTTTCATCATTAGCGACAAATTTAAGGAACAGTAAAATAATAATAGGAAAAATAAAATTACAGAAGAGTACAGCATAAAAAGAGAACAATTAAATCACAAGCTATACATGAGCCGAAGCACAAACACCTATCGTTACATATAGAAGCGAATACCTAAAATATTTAAGCAATATGCATTGTGCAATCACATGTGGTAGATAGGTGGATACCTGTCGTAAATCTTCTTCTTTCCAAATTGAAAAAAAAAGCAACAAAATACAGATGTACATGTACAAGCAGGTATAATACAAAAATTATAAATGAATACAATCTAATTTCAGGCCAAAAAGTATTGAAATTATTACGGGTACAATTTTGGAATAAAAAGTTATTTTCAACCTCTTTGCTGAGATAGATGAAATAAGACGGTATGATGTTGTATTTGGGCGTTATCCGTTTTGTTATTTCAGTTGTCTTGTAGGTAGCATGTACCATGAGCACTTCTTCGAACAGTTGATCACATTTTAGTAGATACATCTGAAAGAAAAAAAAAAGTAGTTCAGAAACTCATCTTGATGCTTGGAAATTATATTTTTTTTTCGTGGTAAAGTAAGTTGATCATTTTCAATAACAAAGCTTTTAAAATCCGGGCGAAAGCATCTTCACTTAAGTAGGTAACTGCGCTTGAAGCCCATTAGACACCATACCAATTATTACATATAAGTGGTAATATGTAAAAAAGCATTTGTGCTAAATTCATACTTCAACTGCAATTTTAAAATAATATCATTTATTTATGTTTTTATTTATTTACCAAGGTATCTATCTAACTATACGGATTAAAATATAATGAATACCACTGAACAGGTATTAGGTAATATTTCAATTTCTAATTATCGTGCATTCGTAGAGTTCGATGATGACAAAAAATTCATTACTTTTGCCAAAATAATGATATTTGATACCAACGTAACGAATATGGCCAAGTATATGCTGATTCAAAAAGAAGGTTCTTAAATTGCCATTACCTAACGACTGATGGTTAAAACTTGGTCGTATTCCTACAGTGCTCACAATCCACTTCATATACCTAACTACTTATTATCTTTTTTGTAAACTTGTAAGCAGGTATTGAGAATGATTTTTCAACATGTAAGTCCCATTTTCACAAAATTTATTCCTTTTTAATCGAAATTTCTCGCTTTTTCACGAACTTGCCCAATGGGTCTTTCGAACGACAGCCAGGAAAACCACCCTTACCGTCAGAACTCGCCTAAGCACGTCTTAGGGGTGTGCGTACCGTACGTGAACCCGCAAAGGCAACCTTCCTAACTGTCGTTAAAGAATTTTGATAGTGTCCAAAATCAAATATAGAAACGAAAACTCCAATTCGGATTTAGTACTTAAGAAATCGGATTTATTCCCAAAAATTATTAACGGTTTTGCACAATGTTTCAAAAATTAATGAAAAATTACAACAAGGTATTTAAATATTTCCAAAGAATGTGAGTCCCAGTTAATCATTTCTCAATACCTAATAATATTAGCAAACTTATACGTAATAAGTATATTTTTGCTGAAATGAATTAATTCAAAACCAAACTTTCAATATCATAATAAACATAAACGAAAAACAATTTCAATTCAGGTTATTTTACAACCAAATTAATAATTCTTTTTAATGTGTTTTTTATCCTGATTTTCTATGTCATATTGTCAATGAGAACTAGGCTGTTACAGTTTACCGACCAACGGGGGTGGGGGGGGGGAGATATCAACTAAATCCGTTTTGAGATCCTAGAAGGCTATTAGGACAATTTTTAACCATGTCAGATATTCATTTTTATTTATTTTTTTATATTTTTGTTTTTTTCCCCCGAACATTACAATTATTTACCTCTGCTCGATACTGACCAAAATCGCTCCAATTCGGTCAATTGGCTCAGTTTGGCCTCAAATATGTGGTTTTTGGTCGTTTTTTTCTAATTTCTAACGTTTGTTTCTTGCATAACTACCCCTCAAATTATGCTAGGAAATTGAAATTAGGTGTAGGACCCTAAACATGCCTTTTGGCGGTTTTGACTTTTTAGATCCATTGAATTCTTCCTATCTTCAACGCTGATTGGGAAAAAAAGCATCGCAAAGCAATGTTTTTTTTTTTAATTTTTTTTTTCTAATTAAGTAGATCTTACGTATGCTAATCTAATCTATTTTCATACTACTTATTTCTTCTGGCATTATCTACCTATAATAAAAATAGACTTCTAGAACATGGCAACCAGTCAACTTTATTTTATAATACCACCTAAATGAAGGAATTAATTTCATGCATTGATACCCAATGTCTAAAGCATTACTTATAAAATTGTCTAACCGTTAAAACTCGACCAAATATACAATCAAAACAAAATATACCAGAAAACTTTGAAACCATTCCTGATGATCCATCTCAAATCTCCAAAATCCTCTATCTAATAAAAGAACTCAAATTAACAAACCAGATTTAGATTCCCTGTCCACTGGGCGTAATAGTCTTAGAAATTACACACGCCCAGTATATATATATATAAAAACACAATATCCGTAATCTATATGCTTCATGTGCTTTTCCTGTAAACTTATAAAACAGGGGTATTGAGAATGACTTTCCATCCCGAAGTCCAATCTTGTTTACATTTTTATTCCCCTTTTATCGAAAATTTTCGCAATCTCGCGAACTTGCCCAATGGAACTTTCTGAACGACAGCATGGATAACCACCAGTACCGTCAGAACTTGCCTAAAGCACGTCAATTTTGATTATTTTCAAATTTGATTAGAAGCAAAAAAATTTATCAAAAATTATTTTTTCTAGAAAATTTATTTTTTAAGAATTGATTTAGATTGATAATTTGTTCGAAATCAAACATTTTGCAGTTGAAAAAAACGTTTCGCAAATTTCAGAAGTAATTTAAAAAGTAGGGGCAATATGTATGTATTTTTTTTATAAGTATAAAATTCGTTGAGTCATGTCTCAATACCCTCTAAATACAAGAAAAAAAAACTAAGCTTGTATAATCTATCTAAAAGAAATTTTTACAAATCATACCGGTTCTCTATACACGTCTTCGTTTATCGAAATTTGTCATAAAGCCTATTATAAATATTTAAATTTATCATTTGCACTAGCATGCAATTTACTGCAGTTTCGTTATAATATAGATGATTATTCATTTTTATTATGAATGGTTGGATCTTTCCTACTAAATATCTATACAATAAAGATGAACGATTGATCTCAAGTGGGAAAAAAATATCTACTAATTAGACGCAGCCATTACTAATTATTTTTAAATTCTTATTCTTAAGTGAAGTTATTATATCAATTCAAATTTACCGTGATTTTAATGGTTTAAAATATCTTCTGGAGTTTCACTTTATATGTAGTCAAAGCTAGTATGCGATCGTAATTCTGCTCCGAACATTTGACATTGCTTTATTTCACGTCGATCAATCGAAACTGTTCTGAAAATACGAGTGAGTAAACTTTAATCACAAAAGTACGTGTGTAGTCTTTATAAAATGACTGAATAAATATTTGACAAAGTATGAATGAATAAGGAGAGTATACCAATAATAAAAAGTTAAACGATAACTTGATAAGTTATTGCGCAGTTAAGTAATAGCTTATAATGTATAAATTTTTTTAAAAACCAATTTCATGAAATAATGTAAACCTATGGAAAAGATTTTCTATTTTTTTTCAAATGTTAGTCTTCCGTTGATTATTTTCTGTATGTGCTTTTTGGAAAAATTCAATTTTGTATAAAATAATACATACATTAATATACACTTCATAGACATGATTTTCTATTGATTAAAAAAAATTACCTCTTCGTATACATTTTTTTATTTTTTCACGACGTTGGTCAGGAAAAAGTAACAGATTATATATTGGCATTGGCAATGATTAAACATCATGCAACATTTTAGTGTATTTCCAAGGAATTTTCATGTCTGAAAAAAAAAAAATATACATTAAAAACGAACGGAAGTATAAAATAATATAACTGAAAGAAGTCGCCATCAGTGATTTTAGAAAGTATTCGTTTTCTTTCAAGTTTTCATCATAAGCGACAAATTTATACGATAGTGAAATAAATCAGGAAAAAGAAGCTGAAGCACAAGCACCTAATACTACTTATTACAGAAGCGAATACCCATAAAAATTTATGCAATGTACATTCACATGCGTAAGATTAGTTCCTATCGTAAATATTATTTCTACTCGTAAAAAAAATAATGTACATGGAAGCGCTGTGAATGTAAAAAGGGATATACGATACATAAATATAAATAAATATGATGTTGCTATGAATAAATTATAAATCTGGATGATATTGAATTAGTGAAAAATTCATTTCTTGATTACTGATTAGAAAGTGATGTTTCATTCCGGTTCAATCATCTTTGTAATTTTAGTCATCATGTACCATGAGTGATGCACTTCTTTCAACAGTTTATCGTAAGTTGGGCATATTAGTACCTGAAAAAAAGAAACAAAAGTTAAAATCTTACTTGATATTGAGAAATGATAAGCTACAGTTTTTTTTAGCCAAATAACGTGATCAGATCGTGGCGAAAGCATCTTCACTTTATAGACATAGATGCTTGAAACACATTAGGCATCACACCAATGACATCCTTTTTATTATAGTACCAAATAGCGATAATATAAAAAATTTTGAGGAAAATTCATACTCCAATTGTAATTTTAAAAGAATACCAGTTACATATTTCATTTGTATAGCTCAAACGTAAAACTAGTTTAATTAAAATAAATATTTTAATTTTTACTTGTGATCCAGGAGTTTTTTCATTTTTTCTTCAATATACCCATTAATATGATTAACTATTTGCTTTAAGAACGCATGATACTCTTAATGGTTTACATAGGTAGGTAACTAAGTTACCTAAAATCAATCGCGTTACAAGGTTGGTAAAAAAAAAATAGATTGCATTAGCTGAATGGATGATACTAATTAGTAACGTACCCAATAGGTACGAAAAATTGAAAAATATACACAAAGATATACTTATTAGTGAACTATGCTTATCATGTTTATTAAAATTTGGTCAAATTCACATCGTATTCGCAATTCGCTTCATACACCTATACTTCATCTGACAACTTAAAAGCAGGTATTGAGAATGACTCTTCAACTCAAAATACTATTTTCTACAAATTTATTCCCACTTAATCGAAATTTTTCGCTATTTCGCGAACTTGCCCAATGGGTCTTTCAAATGACAGCGAGGAAAACCACCCATACCGTCAGAACTCGCCTAAGCACGTCTTAAGGGTGTGCGCACCGTGCGTGAACCCGCAAAGGCAATCTTCCTAACTGTCATAAAAAATTTTATATCGTCCAACTTTAGACAAAGACGAAAATTACAAATTGGAATTATTTCTTTTGGAAATCAACTTTTTTTTTTTTAAATAAAATAAAAATGATTCAATTTTTTTTTTAAAGCTTCATATGTACTAAGAAGCACATTTTTTTTGTAATAATAATATGTACATTTTAACAGGACGTTTATTAATTTCCAACGGAGCCCAAAAAAAATTCATAATAGTCAAATCTCAATACACGATACGACAATACGTAAATTTAATGAATGTCTTATTATTTAACCGAAAAATTAGCACCAAAAATAATTGAAACAGTATCGGAATTGAAGTAAAAATTTTGTCGTAAAATAACATACTATTATTATTGGACATGTACACACTACACAGCATTGAACGATAAAAAAATACATAACATTCCCTGTTACGACTAAAAACCGTGATTAATTTTCAAAAACGAACGAGAACGAAATTTCATCGATGATTACTGTACTCTGAACACACGTTAAATGATTTAAAAATGCGCGGGAAAGTATTCAGCGAGTAATTAATTTCGGTTTTGGAAATTAAACTTTTACGTATTTATGTTTAATAGCAATGATAATGAACCGGTAAAATATTTTCCAAGCAAAGATACAAACACGAACAAAAACAAAGCAAAGCTAAATTTGAAATTTTTCTGTCAATTGAAAATCTACAGTAATGAAGAAATGACAGCGCAAAAAATACGTACACGAAATTTCATGAACTGATGTCTATACTCAGTAACGAACTATAGATTTGAATGAATTAGTATCGTACGAAAAATGCCATCACGTAACGAAAAAGAATGAAAATAAATCGCGAAAGAAACACGAATCACAAATGATTATTACACAGTAAAATATGCCAAAAGACGATCATTTCATTTTTAACATCGCAAATGCAGAAAAAATACGTTAGTACTTACTACATACAGGTGAATAACTATTAGTTGAAACATGCAGGTAATGAAAAAGGTACAAGGGCCACCATAGTGTGAATAAAAACAAGAACTGCTTCGCAGACTGCTTGGCACTAGACAACACGTGTGTAAAACAAATACCGAACACGCGACAATATTTTAAATGCTTGGTTGAATTAAACAGAAACAAGCTACCGTTACCGGCCGGTGCGAAGCAAAAAAATGCACGTTAAATATGGTTGGTAAAACAAAATGTATGAATATTCAAATTACAATTATTACGAAAAACAATTCAATGAATATGTGCATTGTACTCGCAAAATATAATACAGAAATAAGAACAAACTACGTAAAATTACGTGCAAGTTACAACCATGTACCAAAATCAACCAACTACATGAATGTTCTAGTGTATTCATGCGCTAATGCAACGTACGTTCAAAATAGGGAAAAATCAGTGTAGCCAGTTCCATATAGCGTAAATAATTCAAAGTATTCCTGAATAATTTTCAATACGAAACAAAAATACATGATAAAATATGCATTAAAATTCGTAATTATTCAAGATTCATCAAAATTCATGTTTAAAAAGTCGAAATAATATTCTATAGTCTTAAATTCAAGTTATATGTAGGAACTATGTTTTATGGTGTAAAAGCAAACGGTGCTAAAAAATGGCGGACCAAATTCTAAACGCGTAATAATAACGTTTGATTATTTTTAGTAGTTACGAAATAAAACTAAGAAATGAAATTTTTTATTTAAAATTGATAATTATTTGAAATTAACCAAGATTCTAGTAAATAGAAGCCGAAATAACATTCAATTGATCGTAAATTCATTTAAAATGTAGGAACTATGTTTTGCGATGAAACAAAAATTCCCGATAGAAATAATTTCGTACATGTAAAAAGTAGTAACATCAGATTGTTTTCAATATATATTAGTGGGATAAAAATGTGAAATATAATGTCTTAAAAACTCAAAACATAGCAAAATTAGTCAACAATTTTTCAAAAAAAAAAAAAAAACGAAATAATATGTAAGTAATTTCAACCGCAATTACTGTGCTCATTTTGCAGTGAAAATCAAAAAGATTCAAACAGATATTCTTATTATACGCTACAATGAATTCAAATAAATCAACTCAATGCATTGGAATATTTTTAGTGATTCCCGATTCAATGTTAGGTACGTTTTTTTTATATTTACAGTACTGTTAAGTATGTCTATATTTTTTACAAAACAAGAATACTGGTGTAGTAGTACCTATGTGCTGCAAAACATTACATACATTACACGAGTTAAAGAAATAATACTTCCTGTAAGTACAATAAGTGAATGAAATGATAACATTAACGCTTGAAAATTGAAATGACTTTATTTTAAATGATTTCGTACTTTTCAGTGCATTTATGCCAAGCTCCGTAGAAAAAAGCGTTAATGCGTGTTCAAATGAAAATATTTCATTTTATTTTTATGTTTTGAATTCTGCTTCTTATAATTCTGTTCATTATGTATAATAGTACAGCAATAACCTGATCTAGTAGTAGCTGGTTTAACTATACAAGTTGCTACAAATCAACTATATTACTTCCATCAATACGAAAATCTTATTACGCCAGTCAATTTAATTTAGAAAAATTATCTGCTTTTTTTCACAGATTTCATATTACTGGTCACGAGATATCAGATCACCAGAATTATTATAATGGTTTACTCAACTTTTTTAGAACTTTTTGAAGAATCAATTTTCTCCACATCAAAATAAAATTTATACTTATATTATAGTATAAAGCAATTTTTTTTTTCCTAATTAGTCGCCTTATCAAGAAAATGGGATGAATAAAACTGAGTTATAAGAATAATCTCGCCGATGTTTTTTTTTTTATTATTGTAATAAGATATGAAAATGGTTAGCAACAGTAGTACTTAAAAAATTAAATAAACAAACACAAGATGGTTAACGAAACAATAATTGACGGTAAAACAAATAAAATTAAAACAAGGATTAAAAATAAAATGCCAGGATTCGTCACATGTCAACTTATTTAAACCAATGTCCAGTTACTAAAAAAAGGTACAATATAAAATGATATACTTTTCATAACAAATAAAAATTCATGTAATGCATAAGACACAACCTAGGAATCAAATAGTCAACATTTGAAAACTGTAATTAAACCATCAAAAACGAGTCTATTAAAAACAACATTCAACACGATACATTAGAAGAATCAAATTCAGTCAAAATTGCGTTGGCTCTAGTTTTTACTTCATCTATAAATGGTCTTTCTTCAGGATTAAGTTTCAGCATACTCGAAATGAGATTATGAAAACTCTGAGAAAAAAAAATAGGTAACGAAATAAATTTACTCATAATTATAATACAACTTTTTCAAAATAAATTAAAATAGGTATATGTACCTCAGGATATGGCGAATTATCAGGAAATGTTATACGTCCACTAACTACGGCTAAAGCCACAGAATCACCTTTTTCATGAATGTAATCGAATGGTGATTTGTAAAAGCATAGCGCATAAAGTAAACATCCTAGAGACTGAAATTAAAATTTGAATATTTTTTTTTTATTTCATCCTCAACAACTTCATTAATTTCTCTAATATTCCGTTATATACCCAAATATCAGTTCTTTGATCAATCGTAGAATTAACTTCAACATTAAACAGCTCTGGAGCCCGATATGTAATTGTACATCTTGTACTAGCATAGTCTTGAAGTCTTTGAGCTTCTGAACTGGTTTTAATGAATACAATAGCAGGAGCAGTGGATCCTGAAAATCGATCGTTTTAAAATACCCATTTCTGTAAAAGAAAAACGAATAAATTTACCTAAATCCATTACTACGGGAGTGTTATCAGGGGCTAACAGAATATTAGAAGGTTTAATATCTCTATGTGCGAGAGGTGTAGGACGAAAGTTGTGAAACACTTTTATTCCTTCGCATACTTGAATAAATAGACTCATCACATCCACTGGACTCATATGTTGATCTATTTTTTCTCGTATTTTCAAGTCCTTATCAACAGTTCCATTCTTTCAACAGAAAACATATTGACAATTACACACCTTAGAAGAAAATTAATTTTCCGTTCGCAACGATTTAAGAGTACTCACTCGATAAAAAGGTAGTAACATATAGACAATGGTTACTGAATGAAGTACAGGATCAGCTCCTTTGTCAGTTAGGATATGATCCAAGCACGGTAAGATATTAGGATGCTTTAATAAATTATGGTATTCAACTTCTTGTAGAGCAGTCTTCTGATCTTCCAATCCATGACAGATAATTTTCTTTAAGGCATGCTTCTTTCTTGTTTCGAAATGTTCTACTAGATAAATTGTACTGAAGCCACTGAAATGGGTTTTCAGGTGATTAATACAGAAAATTTCATGGTTACTTCAAAATACCAAGATTTCTCACCCTCCATCAATCATTTCGCGAATGTAATATTTCACATTGTTAATGGTTACAGTTTCTCGAGAACATATGCAGCCCATTTTAAAAATAATACTCCACCCGAGAGAATTCATTTTTTTTACTAAATTAACATCATGTATAGCCACTGCCCCATAATACGATTTTTTTTTAAATTCAGTCAATATTAAAAAAAAAAAATCTTATCACAAAAAAAATAACTTACGTGTTTTTTGATGAAAGCCTGACTGAATTACATTTTTCAGTTTGTTATAATAAAAAAAGAGAGTGTTATGTAAAAGTGATTTTGAATCAATTTAAAGTTGAATTCTTTAATTCACTATAGATAGTGTTTAAAACACTCTACTATACTGATACTCTTAATTACTATTTCATAACAAAAAGCATAGATAGCGTTACAAGTTCAAAATGAATAAAAAATGAAGAAATGAAACGAAAATATTGAAAGAAGTGTAAGGTAGCTTTTGAAGTTTAAACTTGAAGTTCAACTTTTCAGACTAATAGTTTTGCAGGTTATCAATTTAAATTGTCTACTGGAGAAGGATTAGTTCTAGATGTGGTTTTGTACGGAAAACGAAAATCTCTGAAGAATTTTCTGACATAAATAAAGTTTTGGTATGTGAACAATTTTTTATCAGTTTATTGCTAGAAAGAATATTCGAAGGAATGGTGACTTGATCAAGATTGCGAAATGGTGTAAAATTTAGTTCTTGCGTACGATTATCATAAAAATATTATACTCGTAGGTATTTAGTCGATATCGTTTATTACCTCTTCATTATTAGCATGTTTTGTGAGACCAAAGTAAACATGTGGATACATTACAATGTTTTAGAATTTTCTTCAGGTATTGAGATTCAAGGAGTTCAAATTACCGAAAATTTAGTAAGGATGCAAATAGAGAACATTGTATACAGCCAATTCACTTGTTAATATTCTCATTATTGAAAGTTGTGTTTGTTTTCGAAATGTTATCTTTTTAGTGAATGATTTATCTTGCATCTTCAGTCCGGCATGCATTGAACTTAAATTGAACTGCGGCGCTGCGAATTTGTACGAAATACTTCGATTCTTCGAAATGCTTCGAAATATCATCTCGAATACGTGGGAATTTGGATAGCGCATGCTCATAGGGTATGTTATATTATTTTATATGTGTTATGTATTTCGAAATGTTGATTTCGCAAAGATATTTTCTCAGCTTGTAGAAATTAAATTTCTGCGTATGCTAAAAGAGAACTTATCAACCTCATGTAAAGCATAAACATTTTCACTTAAGTACTTATATAATGCGCTCAATTAAATTCTAGGTGTTTTATTTCTCTTTAATTATATTATTACTTTAATCTAGAGCTTTTTTGAAGTTGAACATTTCAACCGAGACTAGACTGTTTATTATACCTTTGTAGAATAATTTACCAAGTTTCATAAAATCTTGATTGTTTTTTTCATCCATCTCTATAATAAATTTACGTAAAAACTTGAATAATTCAGGTTTTAGTATTCTTTCTGTGATTCAAATTGAAGGATCGGTAATCTTTTGTACGTATGCTTTGTTTGTATATGTGATGTTTTTTATATACATTATTTGTAATTCAACTTTTACTTCAACTTTGCGTATGTAAGAATTCAGAGATCGTTCAATGTTTCCTTGGGCTATCGAGAGGGTTTGTTATTTTATAAAATAACAGAATCTAATAACAAGATTCTTTTTTCAGTTTCATTATTTAGGATATTTTAAGTGAACCAACAGACCTTTTATTTCAACTTCGCTCTTTTATTATCCTTTAGCAAAATATTTTACTAGTAGGTGTCCTTAAATAATTGTTTGCTACTGGAAAATGAAATGCTTACTTTGAAGTTCAGATGTGAAAACAACCAATACTAGTCGTTAATTTATTTTTTTATTACTTCGTTGAGATGTAAAAAAAATGGATTCAGCCCAAAGGTAACATTTTTAATTAACATCACTGGTACTATTGCAAAATTACTTTTTGTACAAGTTTCCGTGGTTCTCGCACCTACGCTCGAAAAAAGGAAACCCTTTAAAGCCACCTTCGCTTAAATCTTACAAACTACTAAAAAATATTATACATTAGTGTTATGACTGTAATGGAAATTAAAACAGGAAGAAGTTCGTCGAATAAATATTCTAATTTTTGATCAAATTTTAGTGTAATTTTTTTTTCCCAATAAATCATGATCCTTGTCTCAAGCTCTAAACTTGAATTCAAATTCTATTCATTGATTCAATTCGTGATTGTAGATTCATCAGCCTATCGGAATACATAAAGAAATTGTAAACTTTGAACAAAAACGAAGATTAATGTAAAATATCATGAGAAAACTCGGCCACCGAACACATAAGCCTGCATGTGTATTACAGTACAAGGATTCCATTATAATACGGACCAACGTTGTAATGTTTCATTCATCTATTTTTGTGTTTTCTTCTTGTAAATTAACTCATTACGTGTAATTTTAATGAAAATGTAATTTGGTAATTTTATTTCCGCAGATGAACAAATGTACCTCTACGTTGGACTTTCAGTATATTAACTTGAGCGAGGCGCTGTACATTTTACAGAAATGATTAAAAGCCGATGGCCTACCGCGTTTGCTTTTAAGCCATATCAAATTCATTAAATCGTCTTCACATGACCGGAAAGAAGATATTATCTCACACGTAAGAAAAAAAAAATATCGGTAAGTAAAAGTAAAACGCGTACGCACTGTTTTTTTTAACAAGTTTGCCGCCGACGCGTTATTATTTCTTCTTCTTTTTTTTTTATTCTTTTTTCTTTCTTTAAAAATACTTTTACGGAATATTGCCTTGGTTCACCTGTTCATTCATCACTGTTACCATTCATTATTTCGTAAGATGAACAATTCATATATATACGCGTTATAGTTTGTAAACTCGCCTACCGTATACGTACGTAAAATATTATTGACGATACGCTAACAGTTTCGGTTGTATGAAGATTTCAACGTGTGCATTGATCAACTCAATAACTTCATTTGAATTCGCAATGCTGTTATTCGAAGTAATCGCAGGTACTTTTAAAAATCGCAATAGAGTCGATTTGATTGGTATAACGAGTGAGGAGTATTCTATCGTTTGATAATCTTTCTAGTATGATGTAGTATCGAGCGTTGTTTTACAAACTACTGCTACTTCGCAGTTAAAAATTTGATGAATATGAAAGTATTCGTGGTCAAAATTTCGGTTGTAATTTCTTCATTAATTTATATGTATTTCCGTTGGTACTTTTTTTCAGCAGAATTTCAACCACGATGGTTGTACTGGAACAATGACGAAGCATTTGCGTTGGAAGTTGAACGTAAGAAAAAAAATAAAGGGAAGAAGATGAAGAAAATGATAGGAATTAAAACGACGTATTATACACGTATAAGGTGGGCTATACGCGTAATTCTGACATTGACTAATATTCGCATACCGCTCCCAATGGCCGTACGTCTTTCCCCAATCTTAATACAAAAGCTCCGATTTATATACGACGAAGAACAAGAAGGAATATTACGAACAGAAGTAATACGGCAAGAAAAGGGACGGAAGAAGAGCAGGTGGAGGCAGCTGGGCAATTCCTTGAACAATAATTATCTCCTCGAAGGCATTTCTCTATCTTCAACAGTGCCCAAATCAATACGAAAAGCCGCCTTGTTTCAGTAATTTGCATTTCGCTCTTATGTACGTTCTTAACTGGCAGAAGAAAGGGAGCGGCCATGCGTCATGTCCATACATGTTAAGACGGTGCAAACCGTACCTCCTTCACCCCGGCGTGTTCGCCGCGTTACAACCATTTTCAACTATCCTTAAAACACCCAACGTCGCCCTTTCTTCTCCGAAAAGTTAGAGAGATGTTTAGCTACTTTGACCACCGTACATTCGTAGCCGAACCAACCCTTTTGTTTTATTGTCGGCATCTCTCTCGTTTCGTATATTTACGTCCTTTTCTATTACAAAACTCCTTATACCTCCTTGAGTCCTTTCTTTACCCAACTATAGCCCAACACATGAGTATCCTTCTTAATGCCGTCGCTGCTTTAGGGTTTCTTATATCTTAACGTCACCGGACTGCGACGTTTCATGAATAATAACCTTTTGGCAGTTAGAAAACCCTTTTACTTGGTTTTCGGCTTGTTACCTATCCCCCATTACAAATGCCAAACTGCTACTGTGGTAATTTCTGTCTTCTAAAATTAACATACTTCATTAATTTTTACAGCCGTTTCCTTCGGCTACAATAACCCAACGAGTAATTCTACTAGCAAATTGTTTTTTTTTTCTTCGTTTTCGCCGGCTACAAGTGCATGTAAATTTCATAATAATATTTTTAGTTTGATTTTCTGTGAAAAAGAAAAAAAATTACCTCGAGCGATATTAATTGTTTTTCTACATTTTGTTTCTGTTTGTCGAATGTATTTTTTTTCTACGCGTTATAATTTCTGCTTAAAAAATTGTTTTCAACAATTTTATTTACTAAAGGCGCACGAAAATGTTATTTTTTATGTCAGTTTCACTCGAGGTATGTTATTTTTTGCGTACTTACTCGATTTTTATTCATTTAAATTTTTTTTTTTTCAGATTATATAAAAGTAGAACGTGTATTTTTCAGGAATGTTTTCAGCTGAAATGTCATCTGAGATATAGCTCGAAATGATTTTTTATTCCATACAAAAAAGCATAATTTGCGAATTAGTATGTATATTGTATACACATCTTTTTTATGATTTGAAGAGATTTGATTGTTTGATGTTTTCAGTTAATATCGCGAAAAACACCGCAGAACCTGTTCGAAATACTTTTGAAAATTATTTTATATTCTCCAGCTTTGGATTTCGTTGCTTCGTCATCGTGAAAAATTTAACTTTTGGAAGCGTTTGAAACAAATGAGTTAACCAGAAGCGGGATCATACTCACGTTGGTCAGTAACCACATAAATAATCCTTTGCTGATGGGAGTGATATAAAGATGCAAAGAATAAGAGTGTATTCACTGTTTGTATTCGTTTGCCTGATTTCTCATGTCATATTGTCAATGAAAACCAGGCTATTACGATTTATCGGCCTACGGCGGTTGTGGTTGGGGCGGGGGAGGGGGTGGTATATCAATAAAACCTGTTTTGGGGTCCTAAAACACCATCGGGACCATTTGTGGTCATGTCAGATATTTATTTTCATTTTTATAATTTACATTTTTTTTTTCTGAAGACTAAATTCCTTTACTCTGCTTGATAGTGACCAAAATCACTCCGATTTGGTCAATAAGGCTTAGTTTTGCAGCGGATTAGATATATATATATATATGTATGAATGAAGACAACCTTAGGTGGAAATTCAATTGTTCCTTTTTGACCGAATTAATAAGAAATTCGAAGTTGTACTACATTCCCAAAAATCAGGCTTTTGGGTCAATTAGGAGGGGAGATATGAGAGTATTTCCCTTTTTTTAACCTTAAAAAACGGCTATACTTCCCCTATCTCCCCTCCAAATTGAGCTAGGAAGTTGAAATTTGGTATGTAAACTTGGTAGGGGCCATCGATTTGACTTTTAGAGGTAACGACTTTACAGCTCGATTGTGCCTCCTTACAGCTCAAAAAATGTAGTGTTTTTGGTCGATTTTTTTTATTTTTTGAGTTTATTCCTTGCATAAATCTTCTCTAAATTGAGCTATGAAGTTGCAATTTGGTATGTACCCTTAGTAGGGGTCATGGATGTGTCGTTTAAGAGGTTTCGTCTTTGGACGCGAGCTGTGATTTATTTCTTATTTATGAATCAGGCATGTAGATTTAGCAGGGTTCTAAATGTGGCCTTTGATGGTCCGAATTGTGTATTTGAAAATCACCTTCTGCCTGTAGCGCTGATTGGTAATTTCAGTTCACATAACTTTATAATATTTCACAAAAATCAAGCTGAAAAAGAGCGATGCTTCTTTTCTCTTTTTGACATGGATATGTCTTAGGGCTGGGAGTTATTTTCTAAAAACGTGACGTTTTTTATGTTACGTTTTTATTTATGATTTGAAGTTTTTGATGAAAAATTCGAATTAAATAATAATCAAAAAAATGGAATTTGAAAAGTAAAAAAATTGAAAGATGAAAAAAATGAAAAAAATATAAGATAAAAAAATAAAAAATAAAAAAAATTGTTTAAAAAATTGAAAAAATTGAAAAAAATTAATGCTGATTTGTCTTATGGCTGGGGTCATTTTTATGAAAACGTGACGATTTTGATGTACCGTTTTTGATCAAAAACTCATGATGATAGATGATTGTTTAATTTTTATTTTGCTAGGAAAGTTTAGTGATTTGGTTTAGGAGGGTTAAGCCCCTGGGATGATGAATATAAAGAAATTGAATGAATATTTACATTTAAGCTAGTTAAAAATGTTTCTTTGAGTGGGGAAGGTGGTTGGAAGCTTAATTGTTGGTGCGAAATATAAATGTAAGAATGCCCGAGCGAAGCGAGAAGGAAATTTTGAAAAAATTCGGATTTTTTATGGATAAAAGGTGCATTTTTCGAAGTTTTAGCTTGAATTTTGTAAGTTTTACGAGAAAAGAGATCAAGGTTTTTGGCAGAATCGTTTCGCAATGTTACTGAATTTCAATATTTTCATTAATTTTCATAATGTTTTGAACATATCTAGAATTTTTCTCTGAAAGGGAAAAGTGCCTAAATTTTATGAAAAGGGAATATAATTCGGTTTTTTCTCCCTCATAGACAAGTAATTATTTTATACTGATTTTTGCATGATTTAACTTTATGTGGAATGAAGGGGGGGAGGGGGGTTGTTTTTAATTTTTTTGTGTTGATAGAAATGTAATGAGATGTAAGGTACCTAGTAAAAAATATTTTTTGATATATTCTTATGATTTTCCCGAATAAGTAATTAATTAATTAGAACTTTTCCATGATTAGACTTGAGTACACAAAAAAGAAAGTTATGACAAATTTTTGAAAAATCACCTATTTTTTGGTAAATTTTATTAATTTTTTTAATATTGTTTTTGCGGGTGAAACATTTATCTATTATTTGCAACTTTTATCAACTTCCGTCTCTCTACAATGAATACTTTTTTTCTAGTTAAGATAATGTTTTTGATCTGTTCATTAGTTTTACCGTAAATTGTATTTGTATGTTTGAAACCGAGCTGGTTTATTCCTAGCTACTGGCAAATACCTTACATTAAAGTTTTGGGGGCGAAATTTCTTAATTATATTAATGGAGCACTATCAAATACACGAGTTCGGTGCGGCAAATCGTATTTGACGACTTGGCAAGACACTAAACGGCGATATTTTTGGTAAACAAAACTCAGATAAAATTCGCGTTCAACGCGATTTTATTAATTACCTCGGGAACGTAGATTATAGCGAATTCGGTATAACGATGAAGGCGTTCACTGAGAAGCTATTCCACCATTTGTCCAGAAATTACACGTCCAAATAACTATGTTCAATACTTGAGGGGTTTATTTGTCTATCGAAATGTCAAAATAAGTCGGACGAATTGAAGTAGAGTATTTTATGATGCGAGTTTACCAAATACAAAAGGCAAACGGCACGCCGACTTTGAATATATTTATATATTTATATATATATATAAAAAAAAAGGAAAAAGCGAAGATATTTTTGGTGCTAGCCCGTCCTGCTACGTTATGCTGGAAGATAAAAGGTGGAATTTTTTTCATTTTTATAGCGTAAAATTTACAGTCATCGTCGACGAATATTCCAATAAAATGCAAATGTGTATGCATGACGGTACTCGGTAAAACTCTTCAAATTCCAGTTACTGGGAAAAATATTAATTTTAAACGTTTTAATTCGTGTATTTCAGAGGCTACGAGACCAGAGCTTATTTGAAAATTTACACAGACACAGTTTCGAGCGCCGCACCGCCTTTTCGTATAAAAAATGGAAAAAATTAAAAATTCGGCGTGCCAGTTTCGTATTTCAAAAGTACAGATATGTTATTTGACGGTAGCGCTGAGCGGCGAAATGCGGGGGATGATTTCGAACACAGAAAACAACGCAATATTGGAATTTAAACTGTTATCTCGTTAAACGCGAAAAAAATAGAGATGAATTGATTCAAAAGGCGCGCTAGACGAACAGCTTGAGCTTGAAATTTGCCAACGAGCTGAAATGGTCTAGGAAATAAATTCACTTGAAATATGGGATCGTTAATTATACCCTCGTTTCGAATGCGAGAAGAAAATATCACTCTATACTATGTAAAAAATAGTACCGCAAGATGTCGAGCGAAAAATACTAAATAATCGGTTACGTGTCGTCCGACCAGACTGTTCGACTTTATGTACCTACGTTAATGTGTGGAAATTTTAAAATCATCTTTAATAAAATTTCACACGAAGATGAAACGCGACACGACGTGTACCACCATCGTTTGATAAGAGATTTTTTTTTTTCTCTTTCATCGATTAACAAGTGTCCCTCTGATGTGTACGTAAATGTGTATTATATGTATATATATATATATATATATATATATAGGCGATGTTGACAGGGGAAAAGTCTCCTCGTAATAACATATTTTCGAAGGTAAAAAAAAAAAAAAAGTAAAAAGAAACAACACAGCCATCGAACGCGATGGTGTAGTGTTTACACTCGGTGGTCACGATATGAATACATATTATTATAAGTAATGCGCGAATATTCGAATTATACTCGCCACGCTCGAATAGTCGCATTAATTTCATGTGAATATCGATGTGAAAATCACTGTGTTCCGTGGTGGGCGTATCGACCAAAAAGTCTTCATTGAACGGCGTTGTTGTACACTTATTGGTCTCGGTGTATGTACTATTCACGTTTATAATACAAGAAGTTACTCTGTTCCTTTGTGATATGCCGACGAATCTAATACGTGTAAGCTGCTACCTGAATTCAGGAGTACTCGCAGAGTATCCCCGCGCAGCCGAACATCGTACTCACGTACCTACATATTACGTATTAGCTACCTATACCTACCTACCTACCTACCTATACGTATACTTACTATATGTATGAATGGTAGCGTAGAGGTTATACATGTATAGCTGCTGGTTGAAATTTTCACCATTACAAGTGTGTATCCGAGATGGTGTAATTTTCCAAAACCGAGGTTATTTGCCATGTTAAATGTGTTAAATGTTGTGGTTTTTAGGTTTTATTGTACGATCGACTTGTAACTTTGTACGAGCATGTGCTGTGTACTACGTCGTATTACAAGCAGATTTCAGATTTTAAACTTTGTAAAACAACGAATGAATGTTGATCGAGTCCAGGTGTAATTGTGTGACGTCAATGTAGGTATACCTACTCGGATTCGGGTTAATGTGAAAGTGCTACTGGGAATAAAGGTACCTTCTTACATGCGTAATACAAAATACGAGCGTGGTATTTTCTTTTTCTTCTTTTTTTTTTTTCTAAATTTCTTTAATCAAAAGTTTAAACCTGATGGATGTTTCAGATTTGAATACCAGTTTAATGGAAAAAGCTAGCTCAAAGATGTTTTTTTTTTTTATGTTGCTAGAAAAAAAAAATAATGTGTGAAAAGCAAAGTGAAGAAAAGTGTAATAGTTTATTTTATTAGTTAAAATAGCTGAATGTGCGAATGTGTGATTTGAAAATGAATTTTATTGGAAAAAGCAAAGGTAGAGAGCAACAGCTGTTACGAGAGTTGAAGCTCGAAAGAATAATGAAGCCGACCTTATCATTTAATTTTTTGGTGCAAAAGTTCACTTTATGATTTAATGTTAAAATGTATAGAATAATAAAAGAGTAAATAACTGCCACTAGTAGAAAATGTTTTACCGACAGTTCATTATTTAGAAGTTACTACGAAATTTTGAATTTTGTGAAAGGGAAGTGATAAAATCATATCATCCTTTTCATATTGAGATAAATTATTTGTATAATTTCGGAATTTGTTTTACCACTTTTAGTAATCTTTGTAAAATTTTTACCTAATATTCGATGATTTTTATTACTTTTTTATTTCTTATTTTAGGTCCAATTCTACACATTTTTTGAACTTTTGTTCATGATTTTTGTCCAATTTCCAGCACTTTTTACCCATTTTTATCAAATTCTTACTTAATTTTCGATGAATTTTAAGAATTTTTTTTTAATATTTCAGTTCAGTTTTTACTTATTTTCTAAATTTTTTTTTGTGATTTTTATTGATTTTCGATCAATTTTCTTCAAATTTTTTATCCAGTTTTTGTTAATTTTTAATGATTCATTTCATCTGTTTTAGGTCAAAGTTCATCCATTTTCGTCAAATTTTTACCAATTATCAATAATTTTTAACAATTTTTTTTTTCATATTTAAGGTCAATTTTCTTCCAAATTTTTAATACTTTATATTTTTTGTGGTTTCTGACCAATTTTTTAGCATTTACCTATTTTTTCTAACGTTTACTCAATTTTTTATAATTTTCAAACGTTTTGATCATCATTTAGGTTCATTTTCTCCCATTTTCGTCAAATTTTTAACAATTTTTGACGATTTTTTTCATATTTTTTATTAATTTTTACCCACTTTTGTCAATTTTTTTACCAATTTTTAAAAATTTTCAACAATGTTTCCCATATTTTAAGTCAATTTTCACTCATTTTCATCAAATTTTTACCGATTTTCGATGATTTTTAACGTTTTTTTTTCGTATTTTTGGTCAATTTTCATCCAATTTTCCACATTTTTTCTTGATTTTTGATATTCTATTTTATCAAATTTTTACCCAATTTTTGACGATTTTCATCCATTTTTCAACATTTTTTCGTAATTTTTGATCAATTTTCTGCACTTTTTCCTTATTTTTGTCAAATTTTTCCCAAATTTTTGCCATTTTTCGATGATTTTTAACGATTTTTTTTCATACTTCAGGTCAATTTGAATCCAATTTTCAACATGTTTTTGTATATTTTGATCGATGTTTTCTGCACTTTTTACCATATTTTTTCAGATTTTACTCCATTTTTGATAGTTCTCAACGATTTTTTTCATATTTTAGGTCAATTTTCACCCATTTTTGCCAAATTTTTACTTATTTTCGATGTTTTTTAACGACTTTTTTCGTATTTTTCTACATTTTTTTGTATTGTAGGTCAATTTTCATCTAATTTTCTACATTTTTTCTTGATTTTTACTTACTTACTTTTTTCCATTTTACGTGCCATATACTGCAACTTAGGCCAGAGGCACGGATGGGAAAATTTGTTGATTTTTGATAACTAATTTTTTCTAAATTTTTCTCAAATTTTGATAATTTTCTCAATTTTTGATTAATATTTACAACTTTTTAAGTATTTTTTTTTAATTTTTACCTAATTTTTGGATAGTTTTACCCATTTTTCATCATTTTTCTATGATTTTCGATCTATTTTCTGCGATTTTCATTACGTTCTTTCTAATTTTTACTCAATTTTTGGTAATTTTGAACGATTTTTAGGTTAATTTTCAACCAATTTTCCACATTTTTTCTTGATTTTTGAAAAGCAATTTTTTTAAATTGTTACCTGATTTTTTATTATTTTTAATGAATTTTTTTTCATATTTTAGACCAATTTTCATGTACTTTTCACCATTTTTTCGCTGTTTTTGATCAATTTTCTGTACTCTTTGCCTCTTTTTTTTAATTGTTACCTAATTTTAAATCATTATTAAATATCAATGATCTTTTTCATCATTAGATTGAGATTTGCGGTGGATTAGATGTGTCTAGTAGTGGACATCAAAATTCATTTATGTTTGAAATTTAGGATGAGGTGAAAGAAAAAAATTCTAAAAATTATTTGTTTTTAAATCAATTGATAGAGAACCAAAAGTTGTACGAGTTGTTTGAAAATCAATCTAGTCCGTCGTTTTAAGGATAAAATATGGACAATTCAACACCATTTTTTGCCTTGGTTACTTGTCACGGATTTTTAAACGAATTTTGCTGCATTTCTAGTTGGTTCCATTCTTAACGATCCCAAATTTAGCCATCGAGCTGTCGGGTGGTTTCAACTTTTCTCTCCGAAATCAGTTTTCACCTGTCTATCTTTTGCAAATGTAATAAATAATTCATGCAACCTCAACATACCTGATTTTATGAAAAAGTAAAAATCTTTATGCAGGTAGATAAAAACGTACTGCGCTAAAAATTCGTATCTCCGATCAGTTGAATTAGTAACTGGACAGGAAGAAGGTAATCTGCTAAATCTTGAAATTTCTTATGGAATTATTCACCAAGTAGAGGCTCGTAGTTTCTTAGGCGTATTCCTTTTCATAGATGTATTTCAGCTAGGCCTATGTTTGTGTGACGCTTCCATGTGAAATGAACAGAAAATCATTAAGGATAGGGAAATACTACCGCATACGACTGAGACCTCATGATGATGATGAAATTTAAAAACAGCATTTCAGAGATCTTGAAGTATTTCATTGAGCTCAAGAATTATTCTGCCAAATTTATTTCTCCTACCGATTGATTAAATTTTTTTCGAACTTTGAAATTCCATTTCTTTCGAGAAGCTTGTTTGAATTTATCTAAAAAGATTTGGAATTGTGTACCGGTACCTTGTGGGAATTTCAACTTTTTAGCTTAATTTTATTCTTTTTTTTTGTGTTATGATGAAAGGAATTTCCAATTCTTTTTCTCTATTTAATTAATAAAAAAAAAAAAAAAAATAGCACGAATGAAACATGAACTTGATTTCGTAAATCCGCGGAAGTCTAGGTATTAGATGCATGAAATACGAGATAGGTATGAAATTATTAAGACGGTTCGTAGTTAGAATTTTATTTTAATTTCAAATTTTACCACAAAGTTGAATAATAAAGAAAAATAAGTACTCGGTGAAAAGAATTCAAATATTATCTCATCCTTTGACTGGTATGTTTTTTTTTCAACATCGAAATTATGTATATAAATACATTTCATTCGTTAGTCTAGTTCGAAAGAATGTTTTCTGAATTACTTTGGAAGAGAGAGAGAAAAAAAATATTTTTCATTGTTCGTGTACTTTCGAACGAGCTTCTTCTTTATATATATTTTTTTTCATCTTCAAAGGTGTGTTTCAATTTAAATTTCACCCAACATCATTCACGAAAAGAAAATTTCGATAAAAATTTCATCTTGCGCGGAAACAAAAACGAAAAAAAAAAAGTAAAAAAAAAATACCGAAGAATTTGTCTATTATCCAAAAATAAAGATATTATGAATGCGGGATAAGCATAAGTTTTCCCCTGATAATGAAGGAAAAAGTAAAAGTGAGATAAAAGAGCGAAAACGAAATAACAGAAGATAAAAGTTTACGAGAAGTTATTAAAAAATGCTTCAAGTTAACGGCGGTGCTTTTTAAAGCGGCAAGCAACGTTTAAATTTTGAAAAATTGTTCATTTACCGACTATTTAGAGTATTTTACGATGGCGTTTGTTGGATGAATTCTTCGAGGGTGTTTTACAATGATATATTGGCGAGAGGGTTTTTTAAATAAGTGATTAAATTCTTATTTGATTGAGTGTTCCGGTATTAATTATTTAATTCGAACGAAATCGCATCCAAGGGCGAGAAAAATTTATAAGTTTTTGTTTCGATGAACTTTTATATAAGGTGAAAATTACGAATATCTATCTATAGAATGAAATATCCGCGGAATTCGAAATTTCTCGGCTATTTTCTCAATTACTCGTACCATACTGTTTGTGGGGGTAGGAACCTGAATGCGAAGAATATACCTTATAATATACCTTCTACGCTGACGTCTGGTGGTGCTTTGCAACTGGGGTAAAAGTATCATCATTTTGTACCCTTTTACCAATCCATAAGTAATCGAATAAAAAAGTTTTATTTTATGGAGCTTAGTACTTACTTGCTGACCTTCTTCAGGGTAAGGAATAAAACTTTTTTTCTGCTTATGTGGCTTGATTCGAAAAGTAAAAAACTAATGAGCAAATTCAAATTTTTTATAATTTGACTATTGTCTTCGTAAGAATTTTTTAAATATTGAATTATTTATTTTATTATTATTATTATTATTTTTCTTACAGATTCAGAGAATTAAAATACCAATCTTGAAGCGATCATTGCAGTTGTGCCATTTGTTTTTTTGCATATTGTCAGAAAAAAAATTAATTAAAGCACCCTCGTTCACACAGTAGGTTAAGAAGATGTAGCAGATTTAAGTTTTAATTATTTTTCTAGTGATCTCAAATTGGTTTAATTTTTAGGATTAAAAAAAGACGAGGAAGATGTGAAAAATTGAATTAGTTGAAGAATTAATTCTAATGAAGAAATTGGTTGTGATTTGATTTAATTTATGTCGAATCGAATACATGTTCTACCTGGATACATATACATACTTAATGATATATTTGGTAGAATTTCCACTCTTATTACGCGGTGCCTGGGTCAATCACCAGGATACGTATGTTGTTATTTATAAATGAGAAAAATTTCAACAATTTGGTAAGCCTCGATTTTTGAATGAGAGTTCTACACATTTACTTACGGTGCCTCTGTTTTTTTTTTTTTTTTTTTTTTTTTTTTTCTACGCCGTTAAATCGGTTGTAGCGAAGAGTGAAAACACGAAAAATAATATGTGAAGAAAAAAAAAGAGGAGAAAGAAAAGACCAAAGAAGATTTTTCAGTCGAGACGAAATGATGCGTCTAGTTATACATATACATACACCATATATAAAGCGTATGTATACAAGAGAGCTTATATGTATAGTAGGAGCCGAATCATCGCTGGCGTCTCCCCTCGCTTCGTTTTTTCGCCTATACGGTAGACGGCTGTTTGTCTCTCACTTGAGTTGAAGTTCATGGCTCAATGTGTAGTGTGTGTCTGTGCGTTTCTCTCTCTCATATGAGACCGGCAGACACGAAGATGTAATGAATGAACTGACAGACACGTAGGTGGCGAAGTGTGAAGAGAGAGATTCTCGACTGAATGAAAAACGTTTTTATTCATCCTTTCCTCTTCGAAGTCGAGCTACACACACCGCACCGTTGCTCATGTGTGTATGTGTGTGTCTGTGTGTATGTATGAGCTGTGCATTGACTGAGAGAGAATATTATTCCCCCTGTGCGCCGTTTTTCCATACGACGTGCTGAAAACTTTTCTCTACATGTTTCCGCTTCGATGTTCTATATAGTTTAACCCGGTAGCGATATTTTAACTGGCGTATAAAATTGGCAGTCGTTTACCTTTTTATCACGTAAGTATATAGTGTGTATAATTTTCATTGTGAAGATGTTTCGAACGAACGCCACTGCCGAGGATATTAATTTTAGATGATTGGTGTGTACGAAGTGTGGAACACGAGAAATATTTCCTCCTCGCGTCTTTATAAATATACTTATATTACACTAACGCTATATACATACAATACCAATCTTTATTGAGAAATTGCGTCGCTTCGGTATAACTCACGAACGTCCGAAGCAAAGCACCCGAAATTGCGGATATTTACTATACTATACCGATGGTGAGATTGACCGTATATAAGACGAACGACACGAAATGAAGGCGAATGACGTTACGTTGTTGTCCGATATTTAAAACTGCCTGAGTCGTCGTTTGCCTGGTTAATGCATTTTATGATGGAACAGTTTGGAAAACTTTCAATTTTCTTAATTGTAATGAAAGCTTTTACGATCATTTTGAAATGGTCAGAATACTGATGCGAGTGTTTTGTTCTGTTATAGATTTCTTTGTTTGGCGACGTTGGTAACATAAATACTCGTGTTCGGTTTCTTGGCATATTGAAGATGATGTGCACTGACGATGGAGTCCTCTTTCAGTAATTAATGTTCACGAGTCGACGGATATGTCGACATTATTAGAAACAAACAGATGTAGATTTCGTTGAAATCAATGAGTTTTTATGCATCTATAGAAAACGTGTAGGAGACAAAAAAAGTTAATGATTTTGGTTCACTTAAAGCGAAAATTTTAAATCATCAACAGGGGCAGTCTTGGTCACAAAAGCCAGAGTGACTAAGTGACTTAAGCAGGGAATCTACGATTATTATTATATAATCCTAATCTTAAAAGTAGCTTACCAGTGCCCATTCGGACGTGGGCCAGGTAGCGATTAGCGATCATACATCAGTATCCCAGCCCAGGGGTGGAAGAACCACAAAGAACCGAGAGCCAAAAAGAACATGCGATTGTGAAAGTAATTTTACCATTTTTGAAAAACTAGAAACAATCTTGAAAATTCATTTGAAAGAATAAGAACGAGGGTAAAAACTATTATTTTCCATTCTTTTTTCAATATCTTCTTTTTTTAAATTTTAGCAGCCTATTTCCTCGATATTTTGTAATTTGAGCTCATTTTAGTGATTTTCTCCGACGTCTTACTCTCAGCTTCATTAATTTTTTCACTTATTTGACGACTTTTAATAATCGAATTTTCAAAAATTTGGGAATTAAGTTAAAGAGCAAAAACCAACAAGAACGAGAGCAGAGAACCGAACAAAACCAAATAAAGAACAAGAACAGAAAACGAAAACATTTCAAGAACCGTGAAGAAAAAGAACAAAATGAGAACAAAAAAATGTTGATTTGTAAAACAGGAACAAGAACGAGAACCAGAAGTCAATCGTTCTTCTGTCCCTGTCCCAGCGAACTTGTCAGCTTGAATCAATCATTTTCAAAGCGTAGATCGGGGGGGGGGGAGCCTGGTTTTGTCTTTATAAGGTTCAGTCTCTTCAGCCTCATTACACACCCTTACAGCCTCAAAAAAGTGGTTTTTGGGTCTGATTTTTTTATTTTTAGCATAATTTTTTATGTCATATTGCGTCAATGAAAACCACGTCCATTTTTGGCCATGTCAGATATTTATTTTTTTTTGTCCCCCTCTCTCCTCCTCCCCCCAGCCACAACTAAAAATCATTTGCTCAGCTCGATACCTACTAAAATCGATCAAATTTGGGAAATGACCTTGGGTCAAAAATCAGTTATGCCCAAATTTGAGGGAGGGGTGCGGAGGGGCTAAAATAGCAAAAAATGTTTCTTATTGATCCGATCGATAGACAATCCGTATAACTTATCTAAAACTCAGTTTCTTTAGTCAATGAGGAGAGAAGATATGAGGGTTCTCCTTTTTTTTGACTTTGAAAAAGGCCTGTTCCTCCCCTATTTACTCTCCAATTTGACAAGGAAGTTGAAATTTAGTATGCGGACTTGGTAAGGTCCACAGAAATTCTTTTTCAGGGATTAGAAGCTAAACCCCCCCCCCTCCCGCCTACGAGACTGAAAATCTTCAACACTTTTATATTTGTGCTGAATTTTTTTTTTTTAACTCCTAAAAATAGTACACATAAAAAGTGGAAACTCCCTCCTTTAAGCCACTCGCTCCTAGCTACACTACTAGATCATTTAGACCATTTTGAGGTTTGCTCAGACAGATGTTATTTCAAGTGAATATAGACCAGAAAAAGTCGTTGACCAATTTTTGGATTTTTTTTTACCTGGCCTCACCTATTTAAACTGTTCCGAGTTGGGTTCGCGTGTTATTTCCATTGAACCCAATTTAATAGTGTAGTCGAATTACTACAAAAAAAATGTTTCCGCTCGCACCAAATGTAAAAACCAATTTGACGACAGATTCTTTATCTGGAATGTATTTTTCTAGACAAAAATAAGCTCGGGTGTCATTTTTTCTAGCCTCTCTCTTGCTAAGATCCACCTCCCTTTCTTAAAAATGCGCGTATCTTTCCTTCTATTGGTTCTATAAAAAAATGTCTCAAGTAAAAATTTCTTCTTTTTGGTTGCTACTAAAATTACGTTTGGCGCAACCTTTGCGCCCCAAATTTCAAAAATGTATTTATCGAAATGCTCAAAATCATGTTATTCTCCTTCATTATAAGAAATATCAAATCTAGCATGAAACTAGTAATCGCAAAAGTATTTAGAATATAATTTTACATCCAACATGTTAACCACAATACCCTCTCCCCTCACCGCTTACCGGCAACCCCTCCTCCCTATACCAACGTTCAAAATAAGTAATTCGACCCTGTCTGCAAATTGGAAAATTTCATCATGGGACATATTTTGAAGGTCTGTAGAAATATTTTCAAACGTAAAAACCACTCCTCATCTCAACCCCTCCATCTCTCGCGCCTTAATTTTCCAATTAATACGTAGTTGTTCGTTTGCTTGGTGAATTTTCAAAAAAATTAAAAACTGAAATAACAAATGCAAGGAGGTTGTTCATAAATACCCATTATAATTTAACATGAATTTTGAATTTTGAATTATTTGTTTGATTTTTTTGCAAATCATAACCTGTTGGCACTTGAGGATTAAGGGGAAAAAATTACATTTAGAAAATTTGAATAAAAAGAATGTGATGAAAAGTGAGTCGATAGTGGTAATTTAGCTCGTTAAACGTGAATGTAAGGGTAGTTTTTAGGAGTGGTTCTTGCGCTTATATATGTTTCTAAAGACTCCAAACATGTTTCATAGTGAAATTTTTCAATCTGTAGCTGGGTTCGAATTAATTATTTTGAACGTTAGTATGGGGAAGAAGGGTTGTTGCTTGGGGACGGTCTTTGCGGTTAACGTGTTAAATGTAAAATGTTATTCAAAATCGTTTTTGTGATTACTAGTTTTGTAAACGAGAATCACATGATTTTGAGCATTTCGATAAATACAATTTTAAGATTTGGGGCCCAAAGGTAGCTTTAAACGTAATTTTTGTAAAAATTAATAATGTAGTGAATGCTATTCAAAGGAAACTTTTAGTTGAATTTTTTTTTTTTTGGTAAACCAATGGAAGGAGAGATACATGCATTTCTAAGATAGGAGAGTGGATCTTGAGAGGGAGAAAGGCTAGAAAAAATGGCTCCCAAGCTTACTTTGGTCTAAGTTCATATATTTTAGATTAAGAATCAGTGGTAAAATTAGTTTTTATAGTATGAACCAACGGATGCAGTAATTCAACTATAGGTGCTATACAAAAAAAAAATCTTGTCACATTTTCAGATTTCTTACCTTGTCCTACTTATTTCAACCGTTCTGAGTTAGGTTCTGCTAATATTTCGAATGAGTACAAAATATAAAGTTTTTTTAACCTATATTTCATTTTTATAAAATAATGTAAAAATTGAATATCTATCAGTATTACTTGAAATTGATGGGTAAGCTTTTCAATACTGATCATAAAAAAGTCAAAATTATAATCTGGAATCATAAGAATTTCTGAAAATATAATTATTTTAATCATAATGCAAAAATGCATCTGAATCTGAGCTTTTATCGTAATGAGTATCTTATTATTGATTTTTTTTTGAAATGGTAATAGTGTGAAAGTACCATGAGAGATAATTAAATTAATTAAAATTTTTCATTTAAATTCGAAAAATCGAACGGAAATTAAAAACTGTAGTACAAACTGTAAACTAGAATTCGCTCTTAGCTTACCGATAATTTAACCAACTCATGAATAGATAAGTTATTAAAATTATTAATAGAAATCATATTTTTGTTATATTTAAATTTAAATTTATCGGTAAGTTTATGATATCTTATTTATTCTTTCGTTCTATTATTTCTTCCAAATTTACCTGAAATTAATGTATTTCCTCCCTTTTTTTTTTTTTTTTTTTTTTTTTTTTTTTTATAGGAAGAAAATTAATTCGAGAAATTCTTACATATCGTGTGACAAAGCACTAGTGTTTTAAAAAAGTGCAGTTAAGACGTCGAAAAACAAGAGAGAAAAAAAAGGCAAGGTGACATGTCTTATGTTGATTTCACGAGTAAAAGATCGTTTCATTTTTAACCGAAGGGAGAAACCCTATTGAGTCGAGGGTAACTCTGCTATCATAACAGAGAATGAAATATACGATCAGTGTACCATTTTTGAATGGAATGAAGATCGATGAACATTGAACAAAGTACGTAATGCTATCCGATTAAACTTAAATATTTTTGCGATGTTTTTTTTTCAAAGCTTATTGAACATGTTTAAATTATAACGGTACATTACGAATGTCAAACATTCGTGGGAACTACTGCGATACCACATTTGGTTTGGAAAAAAAAAAAGAAAAAAAAAATGGTGAAAGTGAGTTCTCTTTCAAGAGAATGAAATAAGTTTTGTATCGGTAAAGTTTTTCATTGTATGGTGTTAATATGAATAGGAGGTTTGAACCATGTTTTAACGCATGTCTGTCACTTTTGATGTTTGAAATTTTTTATGCGTGGGTATTAGTTTAAGTGATTTGATAACGAGATGACAAGATTTCTTCAGCTTCGTCAATTTGTATTGGCAAAAAGAAAAGTGGCACAGATTTTACGCTAGAACTTGGGGTTTTTCGTTGAAATTATTTTACTAAACGTTCAGACGTTTCGTTGTGGATTTTTTAAAGCAGTTTTATATAAAATTGGTAGGTTCATACCGGGCAGGCATGTAAATAGATAGGTACTTTTTTGAAAAAGAAATTCATCGTTCATTTTTTCATTTCGTTATTTTTGTTGCGAGTTTATGAAAAAATTTCGTGCAAATAAAATATTCGTAGAAATTTTCTTTGATATGGTTTTTTTTTATTGAAATTTTAAAATACCCTAGCAATTTGTTTCGATAAATTTACTGATTAAAACTTATCAAGAGGTTTTCTAAATTTACTTTTCATATGAAAAAAAAAAAAAAAAGAAAACGAACCGAACCATCTTTTACATTACATTATTGATTTTTCTTATAGGTATGTAGGAGGTAGACTCGATTAAATCAAAAATAAAACGTTTCGCTGTGAAAGACGAATCCTCTGAACTGATGGTTGAAATTTTTTCCTAATTGAAATAATTTTTTCCTCATGGTAAAGCTCGTCAATGAAGAGCTAACTTACTGCGGTTTTTATTTTTTCTATATTATGTACTTAGGGAAATCTTACGAACGAAAATGCCCGTCTTAGTATTGGTTATTTTTCTAAATACCTTCTCGATAATGTTTTTCGTTTAACGAGATCGAATATTTAATTCATTTTTTTTTCTTTTAGAAAAAAATTTTTCTCGCACGTTCTCGACATTGTAGGTAGAACTGATGACGTGCTCAGTATAAGATTTTTAAAATGTAAGCAAAAATCTACTCACGAAGGCGACAGTGATCGGTTATCGGTGAAAGAAGTTTGTAGGAGAAAAAAAAACACCTAGCTTATTCAGGTCATTATTTGATGATAGACTGTAAATAAATTACATGAACCCCTTAACCACCAGCGGCTATTCTATTCAGCGTTGGCGTCAACCTAATGACGTCGAACTCGCACCTTTTACTTGGGAAATTCGCGTCGAACGCAAAACA
Source organism: Ferrisia virgata (assembly GCA_900060175.1). Taxonomy (NCBI): domain Eukaryota; kingdom Metazoa; phylum Arthropoda; class Insecta; order Hemiptera; family Pseudococcidae; genus Ferrisia; species Ferrisia virgata. The sequence goes on from FIZR01030655.1 coordinate 83,874, forward strand.
TTCGGCCAACCCTAATTTTTAGAGAGAAATCTCAATTCGTTTTCACCCTTTCGTTAAAGTTATCAATAGATAAATGCCCGTCACACTGTTACACTGCGCTTATTGTTGCTCGAAACAAGACAAAAGGCCGAAATCACCCCCGTTGTCGTCGTCGTCGTCTTCGTCGTCTTCGTCGTTTTCCAATCATGTATATCTATACTTACGGCATGCCGCTCGCTGCAAGTATTTATAAGAAAAGGTGTAGCTGTTTTAACGACCGTATCTTGTTTTTTTGCGCTTCGAAAAAAATACGAGGGATATTAAAAGAAGAAATTTTTGAACACGAAGGACTACGTATATACGAAGCAGAAACTATGGTATGGTGTGGTATGGCATGGCATGGTATAGTATGGTATGGTATACGTAGCAGAAAAAAAAAAAAAAAAAAAAAAAAAGAAAAAAAAAAAAAAAAAAAAAAAAAA